>RQTK01000815.1:10546-40714 GCA_003991915.1 Elysia chlorotica
GGTTGGGGAGGAGTGGGTGTTACCTGAAGTGGATAGAGAAAAGAGAAACCATTGGAGCACGGAGAGAGACTACCAGTCTAACCCTCTTAGTCACTCTCTCCCTCTCTCTCTCTCTGTTTCTCTCTCTTTCTCTCTCTCTTTTCTTTATCTCTCTCCCCTGTCTCTTCTCTCTATCTCTCTCTTCTCTTTATCTCTCGCCTCCCTCTCTCTCTCCCTCTCTTTTCTCTATCTCTCTTCCTCTGTCTCTTCTCTCTATCTCTCTCTCTATTCTCTATCTGTATCCACCCCCTCTCTCTCTTTTCTCTATCTCTCCCTCTGTCTCTTCTCTTCTCTCTATCTCTCTCTCTCTAACATATAGATAGCTGTTAAACCCTCTTAGTCCCCACAAATCGCGACCTGTTGCAGCATACACAGACATCCCACAAGGTTCAGAACCCCCACAACAGAAATCTCCCCATTACCTGTCGCCGGCTGTCAAAGCAGGAGAATTCAATTCCCAAATTCCCTCCCCCAACGTCGACACTGTATTTGGAGGGCCGTGGGATCGCGGAAGACACGGAGCGAGAAGGAGGGAGGGAGGTATATGAGGACACATTGTAGGGAGGGACTGGATGCCCTGCCGATCCAGAGCTTACTTGAGTGTGCTGACTGAGTGGCATGGAGCGAGAAGGAGAGGGAAGTATATGAGGACAAATTGTAAGGAGGGACTGGATTCCCTGCCCTCCAGAGCTTGCTTGAGTGTACTGACTGAGTGACAAGGGGCGGTGGTAAAGGAATAGGTCGTATACATATATGCGACAAGGAAGATGTATACGGTCATAGGGAGGGGGAGGGAGAGAGAGAGAAAGAGAGAGAGAGAGAGAGTGGGGGGGTACGAGTTGGAATGTAAAAGGGCATAAACAGAAGGAAAGAATAAAAGAATAGGAATCGATGTGGGGAATGTGCAAGAGAGAGAGAGAGAGAGAGAGAGAGAGAGAGAGAGAGAGAGAGAGAGAGAGAGAGAGAGAGAGAGAGAGAGAGAGAGAGAGAGAGAGAGAGAGACAGAGAGATAGAGGACAGACAGACAGACAGACAGACAGACAGACAGACAGACAGAGACAGAGAGAGACAGAGAGAGAGAGAGAGAGAGAGAGAGAGAGAGAGAGAGAAAGGGAGGGAAGAAAGAAATCAAACAAGGCAAGGAGATTAAACGACCTTTGATATCGACCATTTTAATAGAAGAATAACTCTAACTGTATATTTGAAAGAAAAAAATGGATTTTTTAAGACAGCGATTAAGACAAAATATTTTAACAGCTAAAAGAAAAGCAACATTGTTTAGAGAGCTGGGGTACTGTTATTTAATCACACACACACACACACACACACACACACACACACACACACACACATAGACATCCCCACACGTCATGTGACACAACAATGTAAACAAAGGTCACACAAAACTTCCAAATCATTATTTCTGTTTAAATCAAATTTACATAGTTCCGAACTAGAGTAACGAGATTTGTGAAGGGTGGACAAGGATACAAAAATACACTTTTCACATTTTTAAAATTGTTTTTTCAAACAATCATCCCTATGTGCAAGACTAAATTGAGGGTGAGATGTAAAAAAATGTCCACCAATCGGGGGTAAAATACACATGAAGAGAATTGTAATCTCTTGAAAATTAAGTGTCTCTAATAGAGGTTCTCCTGTTAAGCCAGTGCATGCTATTTTCGGCAATTTGAGTTCGAGACATTAATTTTTCTGATCAGATCTATCTTCACAATGGCGTTTGAATTTCTCCATTAATTTTTTTTAAAACGCATACAATTTTGTAAAGAAAATAATCGCAAAAGAAGCTCTTAACAAAAAGGAGTCGTAAGGGAATTAGAGTGCTTGGAAAAAACTTGATGCCTTTCAGTCTACACTGGAGTTTCCCGCTAGACAAAGTTTTTGTGCACAGCTTGTTTCGCCTCGCTGATTTTTTTTTCTGCTTCTGTGGAACAGGCGACAGCATGAGGGTATGTTAACTTTGTTACCTTAAACCTGTGGCCGTGATGGTCATCGCATCGACATGTTGGACAATTAATGTTGTAGCCCGAGACCATTAGTATGAGCCTTAACGTTAGGCATTGTAAGGTCTGCAAGGACATAGAAGTTTGGAGAAAATTGAACACAGTATGGCGAAGAATGGGCAATGTAAGGGAACTTAATGATTTCAAACTTAACAGCCGACATAATTCAGAATTCTTACAAAGTTTCCCCAGTTTTGTAGTGAGATAGCGATAGAGGGTGAAAGACAGACAGAGAGAGAGAGAGAGAGAGAGAGAGAGAGAGAGAGAGAGAGAGGATGGGGAGGGAGGAGGGGAGAGAGAGAAGAGGTAATAAACTCAGAGACGCTCGAGATTTCAATACTTGTGTGTAGGGAGAGCATGGTAGTACATTGTAAAGAGGAAAATATTCCGGTTAGACATTTAAGGGAGTGGTCGAAGTAGATGGAGAGAGTACGAAGTGAAGGATTATATGTCAGAGAGTGGTTGACAGAGAAACAGACAGACAGACAGACAGACAGGCAGACAGACAGACAGACAGACAGACAGACAGTTTGACTCTGGACTGGCGAGCAAGAGGATTTGATTCGAATCTCAGATGGTGCCGTTTCTCTTTTGTCCGGGAAACTGTCTGTCTCTCTCTCTCTCTCTGTCTCTCTCTCTCTGTCTCTCTCTCTCTGTCTCTCTCTCTCTCTCTCTCTCTCTCTCTCTCTCTCTCTCTCTCTCTCTCTCTCTCTGTCTCTCTCTCCTCTCTCTCTCTCTCTCTCTGTTTATGTCGTTGCTTTTGGTTGCACTGTTGTTCTCCTCCGACCCATTCTGTTATGTTGTCTACAAACCCAGAGGACTTAAAACTCCTGTACAAGATCGATGCTGCTGAGAAGAATTGGTCTCTCCAACTCAGGGTCTATACAAGGAGAGGCAGAAACCATCATCTATAGGAAATGGGAGAAAATATCAGTTTTGTACAGTTTTTTAGGGCAGCAGATATTTTGTTGGAAGCCATTTTTGTGTCAAAAGAGGTCACCTGCTTAAAAAATGGGTCGAGAAAGAGGAAAGAAGGGGGGAGGGGGGAGAGAGAGAGAGAGAGAGAGAGAGAGAGAGAGAGAGAGAGAGAGAGAGTCTTACATTGAATTGGTAGTGAACCAAATTAATATTGATAGGTGATTGTTTTGAGGCGTAAAGAAATAAATGATCAGCATTTGACCAATATGGGACGCGGTGTCCACTAGTTGGAACTGACAGCAATCATTGCGTTGTTTTCCTCTGAAATCCCTATACTTTTACAGATAATTATTTTCCATTGTTATTATTTTTTAGGAATGAAGACTTTCTTGTTATTCTTGAGTATGAATTTATTAGAATATGGGTTGTTCTCTTGTGAAATTGTCAAAATATTAACGCTATTTACTGAAAACAAATTCAATACATTATTTAAAATGAGGCTGATTCATTTATACAAGAGAAAAAAAGACGCCTATTCATCTGCCTTTAACCCTGCGAGGCACATTACCTCGCTTTTCTTTGCTTGAAAATGTTAAACTTTAGCCTTGGGCCACTGATTCATCGATGCATAACATGTCTTTATTAGCTCTTTACTGCTGGAAAACTAATTATTAAGAACTAACGCAAAAATCCACGGAATCCTACATTTAAAAAAATCCGAAACAAAAAAGACGAACCCTTAGGCTGATGTTTGTTTTTCTGATCGCAGCCGGTGCTGTGTGGACTTTTAAGTAGTCAAAATGGATTTTGAAAAATACATAAGAATATAAAGCCTAGAATGGCTAAACCGAAACTAAAAAATACATACAAATTTGATGGAGGAATGCATATCATTTTAAAGAAAACTATTCCAATTTTAGGTACTCTAACTTGAATTAACCAAAAAGAAAACGAAAAAAAAAAAAATTCCACTACACTTTGACCATTTTTTACTCTCCACCCCCACTCCGCTCCATCTTGACGTACCATTAAAGTTTAAAAAAAGCAACACCTGGGTTGAGGGCAGCCTCACATTCCTCACACCAGATAGCCATTGGTCAGTCGGGGGGCCACGCGTGGGTCAGTTGGATGAGAGTGTGGCGACAGCAGCAGCAGCTGTTGCTTGAACTGCTACAACTTAATCCGAGCGTTAACCACAGACCAGTCTCAAAGATACAAAGCAGAAAATGGTCATTTTCGCTCGGCACAATCTGGCAAAGAAAAAGACAACGATGCAGGCGAGCTGGCTTACGTGGTAGAGCGCTGACCTTCTACTTGAAGGGTGCCCGGTTCGATTTCACGATTAGACAAATTTTATTTGTCGGATTTCGCCCCCTCGTGTTTGGTTCGGTGTCAGCCTATGGAAGCGATTGATGTTGAAGCCTTGGTAACTATCACTGTACTATGTGTGGCAGCACGTAAAATTGTCAGACATTAGTTTTGGGACTCGGCTACGATAAATAAAACCGAGTTTTGACGTTGGGCGTATAAGAAACAAACCAGCCAACCAACCAACAGTGTATGGAGGTATGGTGTAAACGTTTCATCTCAAATGAAACCCATAACCCATTCTCTCTCTCTCTCTCCCTCTCTCTCTCTCTCTCTCTCTCTCTCTCTTTCTCTCTCCTCTCTCTCACTCTCCTCTCTCTCTATATATATATCTATCTATCTCTCTCTCCCGCCCTCCCCCTTCAGTAGTTACTCATATCATTGTGCGGAGGGTAATTAACTTTGTAAGAATTACTCTGTCCACAGAAAGTCTCTAGGCCCAGACGCGTCTTGCATGGGTGATGGTCGAGGCTATCTGAAGCTGGTATCTTCGGTGACGGTACATGCAGTTGGCTACTTGCGCCGATAAATCACTCAACCATTGCAGGCTCACATCATTGCTGACTAAACTCTGTTATTTTCTAGCGGCAACAGGTTGGTGGTAGCAAGTTCTTGGTGGTCTGATACAAACCTTGGCGGTCAAATTCAAACAGGCCTGGGTAAAAACAAAGAGCACACAAGGGTACATACATGTAGCTATGACAATGCCACAAAAGGGAAAGCGTTTTATATAAGTTCTTCAATGCGCTTGCGTAGGGTTGTAAGTACAACGTCGCAGTAGCTTACGACTCGTTTATTATGCAAATAAGAAGGCTTATGACGAGTCTGTCTTTCTCTTGATATCCGTCTATCTCTCTTTATCTCTCTGAATCTCTCTCTTCCTCTATCTCCTCCCTCGTTTTCACAACAAGCTACTTTTCCCCCATGTCAGTACTTATCTGAAGGTCCCAATCGCTTTTTTGAAAACTTTTTCCCCTATATCTCCTTCCTCTTTTGTAATGATAATGTCAAGTCTCAATGATACTCTTAAGGCGCCTTAGCACCAATATGGCACCACAGGACGCATGACACAGATCTAGATCTTGTTACATACACGCGGATTAATGGATTTGGTGACACCCGCATGATATACGACGCGAATCTTGCTTTCCTTTTTTCTCTCTTCATATTGATCTAGCGCTCCGACATGGTTGTATTGAAAACACCGCACCGGGGTTCAAAGTTAAGTTCTCCTCTGAATTTCACGTTTATTTTTAAGCCTATACTAGAGAATCTATTTTAGCGTAGTGGAAGTTTTCAAAACTTTGGCTTTGTTCAATAGAGCCTTGCCGTTACATTTTCAATCAAGGATTAAAAAAAAAAACCATTTTAATGTCTAAGAATCAGTCGATACCAACAGTAAACAATATCACCAGCTGGTACCACAGGGTGTATCTTCGTAATTTCACAGGGGACGCTGCTAGTTGATGTGGACACTTTTTTTTAGCCAGTGATATAATTATTTTGTTATTCTAGTATACTTTGAGCACCGTCAAAGCCTTGAGCTTTCCTTGTTACTGTTCCAACCACCACACTATTATTCGGATCATCAGGGTTTCCCGCACCGTCGACGTTTCCAATAACTAGATCACATCTGGATTTAGGGATGCACAGCGCCTTTACTCTGCCTGACGTAAGGGGCCCGTACGTTGATATAGGCGTCCTTAGCCAACAACATCGTATAGCCGATACGTACAATCAAACACCCACTTAGATGTTCGTTACTAACTAAATCTCGACGTAGACTTACCACTACGCCGTCACAGCCAGTATATCTCAACACATCAACAGGCTTGTCTTCCACATGTCCTCTCGTGATAGGAAATCTCAGTTTGTCTTCCGGCATTGCGTAGTTGGTTACTGCTGGAACCCTCTATCCACTCGCCAACTGTAAGCCTACAAAGATGATCTCTGATTTCACACTAAGTACTCGCAGCTTCCACATCCTGAGCGCACGTTGGTGCTGCTTCTTCCGTCGCCATCACTACGACCAACGCTGCTTGTAGCTTATTTATCGCGGTCAAACATACATCATTCTGCTTCCTTCGACAGGGATTTCAGTTTTTTAAACTTTTAAGTGGACTGACAAATTAATCTGCTGGACAGGCATCAATAAACTGCTCTCTGACAAACAAATGTCGAATATCTTCTTATTCCTCCTACAGCTTTACCCATCTCTCAAGATAAAGCTTTGAGCATCACGACGAACATGTTAGGATTCTCTCCTCCCTCCGGTCTGCACTGACGAAACATCATGCGATATCCATCTTCTGTCAGGTTGTACCGCTATTGCAATGCCAACTTGATGCTCTCATAAACTTAAGCCTCCTCTGTGGACAATTTACAAAAGCAGTCGAGTGCCCGTCTAGTCAACAATGCAGATAAATAAAGTATGCAAGATTTCATTAATTTTCTCTCTTCTCCCTTTTCTCTCTGTGTGTGTGTGTGTGTGTGTGTGTGTATGCCAATGATCCGTCCTCCTTCCCCTTTGGCATGTCTCCTTTCCTATTCTGTCTGTCTGTCTGTCTGTCTGTCTCCCTCCCCATCACTCTCTCTTTCTTTCTTTCTTTCTCTCTCTCTCTCTCTCTCTCTCTCTCTCTCTCTGCCTGTCCCTTTCTTTGACCCCCCCTAAAAAAAACCCTCCTTCCCACCTGTATCTGATTCTTCAAGGGAGCTCACTGCGATCAAAGTAATCTTAGAGTCGCAGCTCCGAAAGTGAAAGTAGATGTAATACTGTTGCTTGTAAAGTGAAATAGTTCAAGCACTGTAATGTTAGTTTTCAGTTATTGTTTTGAAAATTAGATCTAGAACCTAGATCTATAAGATAATTAAATCTTCTTCGGTGAAGATCTAGATCTAGAGAATCTTGATTTATCGAAATATAGATATAATTTATAGATTAGACTCAAGATAGATTTAGAGTAAGCTAAATTCTAAGCACATCTCAAGATCTAATCTAGACCTAATCTAGAGAGAACAACCGAATATAATTATATCTCTAGATCTGGATCTAGTTTTACTGCGCTGGCAGAATGTCCAGCAATCCGTTCAAAGTAGCAAACGTGGAAGGAAAACTACCATGGTAACCTCTTTTCAATTATCTTTTCAATCAATCCTCATGTTGAAGCCTTTTGAGCAAACGATTTCAATCTTTTAATTGGTTCTTTTCGCTCGTCAGTTGCAGTTTTGAAATAGATAGAAATCTATAGATTTCAGCATCTGGGCGTAAAATAGATCTAGATTTAGTTTTAGTTTTAGTCAAGTTTTAAAAAATCTGCCCATTTCTGTAAGATTTTATTAATTTGTGAATTTCTCCAAGAACATTAATTTGTCAATGATTTTATACTTTTTTTATGCATAAATTATGGAGACCCCTGCAGATCCAATTCTGTTTTTTAATCATAAAAAGACATAGATCTACTTTTAATGAGTTCTACTCAGAAAGCATTTCCCTTTTTTTTTGATTGTAACAAGATTGAAATTAAATTATAATAATAACTTGTCAATTGAAGATAATTTTTTTTAAAGAAATAGATCTATTGCCCACCATGAAATAAAACAATTCTGCCACCGAGGTGTATGAGAGTAGATTCTCAATATGTTCTGGTTTTGCCTTGAAAATAACATTCGGCCATGATTTGCTATTTCCTTGCAGTGGTAATCCCAAGCGCTATGGAGGTCGTGATGTGGTGTCCATGTCTCAGGGAACGGTGCGGGGAAACAAGCGCAAGGCACCGCCATCAACATCAGATACAGATGACATCACTACTAAGACAGAGGCAGAACTGCATTTACAGCGGCTTCTAGAAAAACAAATGAAAACTGATGTGACGCTCTCTGGGTATGTTTCCTTTTAGAATTTGTTATTAAAACCTTGAGTGGGTTTTTTTTTTACATCCATGGAATGCTGTTTTGTTTGCTTTTCAGGCTGAAAAATGCACACAAAAAAAGAAACTCGATGATTTGGATATAACAATGCAATACAATTTTTTTTATTAAAACCTTGAAAGTGTTTGGGTTTTTTTTACATCCATGGAATGCTGTTTTGTTTGGTTTTCAAGCTTAAAACTGCAAAAAGAAAAAGAAACTCGAAAAGCTATCATGAGATGATTTTGATATAAACAATACAAATCTATTTTGGGTTGAAAGTTAATTTTCCTCTCAACAATGTAGAATCAAGCTCAAGTTTCAAGACTCTTTTTGTTTCTATACAAATTTTTTTTTCTTAACAATTGTAAATATATACTGGGCAGTAAATGGACATTTCCAAAGTTCACAATTGTGCTATTTTGTTTGTGTGTTTTTTTTGGGCAGACATTTCTCAGAACATCGCAGCTTCTCTGAAGCGACAAAACACAGACCTGGTGTGGATGAGCTGATCGGAGTCCATGGTTACCAGGAGTACAAGCTCGCCAGTGATCTGGACGCTAAGATTGACTTTCTCAGACACTGCGGCCTCAATGACGAGGAGATAGCCACCAAGTTAAAGCAAGATATGGGGATCAAAGTAAAAAAAATTTATTCTATAGATATCTTTCAACAAATATATTTATATATTAATTACATTTGACCTTTGTTGGAAACATTAAAATAGTTTAAATGGTAGAAAAAGAAAAAGCTATAATTCTTGCATCCTATTAACCTTTTCACATTGCATGATTTAAGAATTTTCATAAATGTATCTATGGTAAAAGCTTTTATGTCTATTATTTCAAATGAATCAAAATGTAAGGTGTGCATATTTATACAAAGAGGTGCTAGTACTTGTGTAAGCCCATATCTATGCCCACAGGATGTGTGCTGTGTGATGGAGAAGGTTACTGTATAAAAAAAATAAGCTGAATCTTGAGAGACCCTTATAACTCTATTCCTTCTTCAGTAATTGTGTTGTGTCTCAAATTCATCAAATTTATTTGTACGACCAAGATGAAATTCCCTATAGATAGAATAATTAATGCTTATCCTATGTTATCTACCTCAGGCTCAAACAGTAACTGTTGGTTACGGCCCAGAGCCTGGAAGCCAAGCAAACAAACTGCAAGAGATAGAGGCAAAAATCAAGGAGAAAGAGAAACAACTTCAGATGCCTACAGCCACCAAAGGAGCACTTCTCCTCTCCAGACAGAGAATGGAACTGGAAGCCTCCCACAGCCAAAGGTTTGGCTCCAACGCTCATCCCAGTGCTACCAGCTCGGCTTTACTCATAAAGGGGTAATGCAATTATTGTCATTTGTTTATTGAGTATTTTAGCATTTTTATAGCTGCATTTCAAGTGTTGAATCACATTCTGAAATCTGTATGATTTTTTGGGATAGTTTTGTCACTTGGTCGTTTCTGCATTCAAAAGATTTGAAAACAAAAAGAAGGTGAAGTAATTCCGTGGCACGGGTGTTTCAAATTAAACAGCTTAAAGCTTGAAAATGTGAATCGCATGAACTTGATTTATAAACAGTCTAAGCAAACACTCTCACAAACCCATCACTTAAAGTGTAGAAATTGCAGGTTTTTAAATTAATAAAGAAAAGTATCCGTGAAAATAACTGGGAGGAGAGATATAGCAGGTTCAACGCTAGTTGAGACATGGCTTAAAAAATGTTTGGTGATTGACAAATACTTCTTCTCTATATTGGTAAACATGCCTCTCTTTGCAAAGTGTGATTCAGACACTTGATAAATTCTATGGCCCCATGCATGAACCTGATAACCTACATTTTCATTAAAAGAAAACGAGATTAAGTGGTAATTAAGTTTTGTAGTAAAGGGCAGTGAAGGATTCTATAGTTAGTTGTCTCAGGACTTCAATTACATCAAATGGTCAAGTACTTTTGTGTGATTCCCTGAGGTTCTATTTGTGCATCTTAGATTTTGTTCGTCCGGGGGAACCTAGGAGACGTTAAACCCGGAGAGAGGGAGAGAATTTTCTCCCTCCCTCTATAGAGAAAAATTCGTCCATGTCTGGTTTGCTGTCTGTTTGTGTTTTCTTTTCTGGTTTTCCAAGGCCAGAAATAATTTCTCATGGATCTTTAGTACGATTTCCCCTAATTTTCTAAAATTGCGTCAATCTCAGCATCCAGGTGGAGCCTACAGACAGCCATCCTGACGATCCGATCAACCACATCCCTGCCATGCTGGGTGAGCTGGAGGGAAAAACTACAGGACAGAGGGAGCCACGGAGAGACAGAAGGAGGAGGAGGAAGCTGGAGAAGAAAATGGAGTATTACAAGCAGTTTGAGGAGGATGCTGTGAAGGCGGAGCACGAGGGATTAACCTCATCGGTAACGGCTGATGCGGAGGCAGACTCTGAGGACAACAGTGCAGATGATTCCGTGATATCAAGATTGTCTGCAGGAGATGTTGAGGGTGGTGTGACAAGACATTCACAGCAGCCCTCTCAGACTACAGCTAATAACACAGAGGAGATAGAGCAAGACCTGGATCCATCAACAGATAATGGTGAAGAGGAACTTGGTGAGGCAACGTGCGCCCCTCGCCCGGCTGATTGGGTCCCTCCACCGGCCGAGAAACGGAAGAGAAAAAGGCCAAAGCCACCGGGTGCTGAAGAAGTGGAGTTGAAATCAGACGTAACTTTTCTAACTAGAGCCGACCTTGCGTGGACCAAGTGCTGCATTAAAGAGATCAGGATGATGCGAAGGTTTGCGGACTACACACCAGGAGAACCAAACAAAGTACGAGTGTTTCTCTTTCTTTATAAAACTATGTCGCTTTAACCCTTATGTTTTTATACGCCATTGAAAAACTTGGTATGACATTGAAACAATGAGTATTTCTCTTTCTTTATAAAACTATGTCTGTTTAACCCTTATGTTTTTATACGCCATTGAAAAACTTGGTATGACTTCGAACATGTCAACTGCTACATTTTTATCAATAAAGATGTTCATTTTTGTGTCTCAGCTTTTTACACGTTAAGTCCTTGCTCATCATGATAATGGTATATTTTGCTGGAAAATCAAAACATCTATCAGCCTAGTAACAACAAATGGTGATGCAATTAAATCTATAGTGGAATTAAGACTGATATGTGTGTAAGAATTATGATATTCTGCAGAAAACCATAGCCATGTTTAAAAAAAAATGTTTTTAAGTCAAACATTTGTGGCTTTTTTATTTTCTAAAGTTTCACCCCCTTTTTGACAGCATGATCCAATAATGAGTACCTGTTTACATTATTTATTTTAGAACAGACTAAGTACAGAAATACAAGACTATTTTGGGCGTTTGTGAAACAAAAGGAAAAATGAACAAAAAGATTAATATATATAATATGCATACAATCACCCTATCTATTTAGTATGTCAGAGAGTATCTATATCATTCTTTTAAATCTCTTTGCAGCTGATCAAAATTTGTTTTGATACTTTGATACAACTTTGAGGCAGCATGACTTGTTAATCTTTCATCTCAATCTTATCTCTCTAATATCGTAGACCTATTTACACTGTTTGGCCTGCTTTCTATCTCTCACAGGTTCTCTATGTGAAGATCGTAGACCTATTTACATTCTTTTAAATCTCTTTGCAGATGATCAAAATATGTTTTGATTCTTTGATACAACTGTGTGGCAGCATCACTTGTTCATCTTTCATCTCAATCTTATGTCCCTGATATCGTAGACCTATTTACACTGTTTGGTCTGCTTTCTATCTCTCACAGGTTCTCTATGTGAAGATCGTAGACCTATTTACACTGTTTGGCCTGCTTTCTATCTCTCACAGGTTCTCTATGTGAAGATCGTAGACCTATTTACACTGTTTGGCCTGCTTTCTATCTCTCACAGGTTCTCTATGTGAAGATCGTAGACCTATTTACACTGTTTGGCCTGCTTTCTATCTCTCACAGGTTCTCTATGTGAAGATCGTAGACCTATTTACACTGTTTGGCCTGCTTTCTATCTATCACAGGTTTTCTATGTGAAGATCGTAGACCTATATACACTGTTTGGCCTGCTTTCCATCTCTCACAGGTTCTCTATGTGAAGATCGTAGACCTATTTACACTGTTTGGCCTGCTTTCTATCTCTCACAGGTTCTCTATGTGAAGATCGTAGACCTATTTACACTGTTTGGCCTGCTTTCTATCTCTCACAGGTTCTCTATGTGAAGATCGTAGACCTATTTACACTGTTTGGCCTGCTTTCTATCTCTCACAGGTTCTCTATGTGAAGATCGTAGACCTATTTACACTGTTTGGCCTGCTTTCTATCTCTCACAGGTTCTCTATGTGAAGATCGTAGACCTATTTACACTGTTTGGCCTGCTTTCTATCTCTCACAGGTTCTCTATGTGAAGATCGTAGACCTATTTACACTGTTTGGCCTGCTTTCCATCTCTCACAGGTTCTCTATGTGAAGAACTTGCCTCGGCGCACCAAGATGGAAGACCTCATGGCGATGTTTGGTGGTTTCCAACCCGAGGGCCAGCCTAGGATGACCTTCAGACACCTCAAGACCAGGGGGAATGGCCAGGCATTTGTCCACATGCCAGGTACACTTTACCGTTGAAATGGATGGTGTGCAGATCAATACAAAAAGGTGCTAGCACAAGAGTGTACCAAGCTGTACAACATTGTTAAAAAAGGTTAAGGTTTGTGCTTTCCTCTTAATCTAAAAGGTTATAGTTTTCATAGAGGCAAAACTTGTACATGTAGTTTCATTTACATAGGTCTGTATGTTTCTATCCCTCACTTTTGATGCTCTTGGCAAACAGATCTGTTATATGTAAAGTTTACTTTATCACAAGATATTTAGTAATGAATGAGATATAACCACAATTCTAATACAAATCTGTGCAACGCTGTTATTTCCAGATGAAGCTACAGCCTCAGAAGCTCTCAAGCATGTCAATGGATACATCCTTCACGGCGGTGTGGTGATTGTGACCTATGGCAAGAAAACACCTAGTGATGAACTACCTACACACCCATCCCCTGAACCCTTAAGCATTGTACCTTAAACTGGCAGCAAATCTGCCTGGTGTCATAAATTGTACATTTTCTGTAACTATAATGTACAGCTGTATATGTTGATCTAGGGTGTGAGTGATGTATGAAACCACTGTTTTACATGGCTGTTTGATTTGTAATAGCCTTCAAAATGCTGCAGAATTCCTGTCTCTTAGGGACATTCCTTAGGGTTATTTTTGTTTCCATTCAGAGTATTATTGTTTTTGTCTGTACTTGGGGTCATTAAAAACTTTTTTGGCATTAAAGAAACTTTTTTTGGGTGTAAAGTCTGATGTAGTTTCATGACTTTTTATTATGTTTGTTTCATTAAAAAAAAACCCTCAGCAATTACTCCAATTTAAACTGTTGTAGACTCAAACTTTGTTTTTTGTCCTGCATCTGAGAATTGAACACCATTTAAATCTCTGGTCTAAGTGAACAATGTGCAAAAGAATCAAAATGTGTCGAGTCACCAGAGAGATACCTAATGTGGACCTGATTAATTTGTCAACTTTCGGGATTAAAATGTCTGATGTGTTCATTATATAAAAAAGTGCTTCCAGCATTCTTGTTTCCAAGCCTTTTGGAACAAGGATAGAGATTCTTACAGATACAACACACACTGAACACAGTCAAGAAAGGCTAGCTTAATAAAATCAAACACATTTTGAATTAAAAAAGTTTATTTGTAGAAACCCTCCTTCAGTTGGTAGTACAATAGACGGGTGGAGAGAAAAAATATACATTCATATTGTTGCTCAAAACATTTGGATCTTTTCTGATAGTAATGTATGAAAATGAAAATGGAAAACAACAACACATTTGATGCTTTCATGTTTCCCGAATCCAAAATGAAGGAGTATGAATGACATGGAATGAAAAAGAGTATGCTTTTCACTGAAGAAAGAACAGGGGAAAGACGCAATATTGGAACATTGCAGAATTGACAGTGAAGTGAAGGGGTACAGTGCACGTCTAGTACTACTGCATGAGCAATTGAGATTTGAAGAGCTGTATCACATTGCGTGAGGAGGATTTAGTGTGGTATTACAGAGTTATTAATAATTGCATAAATGCTGTGGTTCATGCTTTTTTCTTTTTATAATTACTTCAGATCTAATTGGATCTACTTTATGCTGTTTTTATTAAATAAAGTTTTTGCAAAATTATATTTTTGCTTGCTCTTTTTTTAATATATAAAAAGGCCTGTACATTACAAGTTTTAAAAAAATCCTAATTTACAACGTACATACGAGTTATTATAAATTACATAAATTATGCTTTGTGTCTTCCCATAAGAAAGCCTTTGTTTTATTTTGCAAAGTTCTGTTGATCACCAAAAAAAAAGGGCTCACCTGAGACCCATGCAGAAGATTTACCAATTAGCGCCTTGAGTTTGATAATATTCAGAGAATGCCTGGGATCAAAATTTGGTGACAGCTTTGCAAAAAAATGGATATTAATTCAATTTGCTTCTGAATGGTGAAATCATTTCAATTTTTCAACATTCTCAATACTTTAATAGTTGCATTAGGAGGCCCAGTTGTTTTGTGGTAATTTATATCGGTAATAAAAGGGTATTTTGTTCTTTTTCTGTTTTAAAAACTTGATCTGAATTTATGTTGAAATTATATAATGGCTAGTTATTTTATAAATTGAACAATATATATTTAGTTGTAGCAGCCATAGAAAGAATTCATAGATCATAGTGTTCAAGACAATCATAGCTTGTAAAAAAATAGTCAAGATAGGAATTACGATTAAAGTATTCAACAGGAGATTCAAGGATCAAGGGGAAATAAATAAAAGACCCATAACCTTTAACTTTAGCAAAACAAACAAAGCAGCCATAGAAAGGATTCATAGATGTGTTTAAGACAATTATAACTTGTAAAAATATAGTCAAGATAAGAATCAAGATTAAAGTATTCAAACGGGAGATTCAAGGATCAAGGGGAAATAAATAAAAGACCCATTACCTTCAACTCTAGCAAAACAAACAAACAGTATTAAAACAGCCTTAAGAGCTTGTACATTTTTGTTTCGCTAAAAATGATAAACCCTCCTACAGAGGGAAAATTAAAAAGATCTCTACATAAAAAAGAATGTACAACTACAATAATGGATTAACAAATAAAAAAGGTTCAAAGGAGAGAATTCCCATGATTTATGCTTATAGTACATCACTACATGTGTTAACTTAAGTGTGTGTTTGTAGAAACGTACAACACAAAATGCTTTGAAATAAGTTATGAAAAGCTTGAAATCTTGAGAAACTCATTGTATAGCAAGTTGATTCACTTATATGCTTCCAGAAAAAAAGCAAAATGCCTCTGGTCTCAGACAGACTTCTGACCAAAAAATTTAAATAACATTTAGAAAAGGGAGCACTCCAGAGATTTTATATTCTGCCTTTAGATAACTTTTTTTTATCATATTCATAATCATAGGCAAAATAACTTATTTGCTTTCAGAGATGAAATTTCGAATGGGCAAAGTTTTGTAACTGGAGCCCATTCACCAGATCAGAAAAACAATATGGTGAGATAGTCATAACTGATATAGAACAGGAGTTATTTTTACCTGCAATGTGAATGTGATATGTGTAGCGACAAATCTAGGATCCATATCGGCAAAAAATTATATAGTTTAATGTACGTTCATTGGATACAGACGAGTACGGGTATATAAAACTTAAAAGAGAAAAGTCTTTGTCTTTGTCTTTGCCCTAACACCGTATAGGATCCCCAAGGGAGACAAAGGGGAGGTTATCCGAGTCAGCTCCTCCTCCCTATAGAGTTATATTTTAAAAGTAGTCTTTATTCCTTGCCATGCATCGCCGCATGCTTTTTCCTTGTGATGATGTACCAGACACTTAAAACTCTGTTTCACTTGATAAAAAGTTCATCTTTTCATGAATCTTCAATCTCCAATGTCATTCAGTTCAGATGTGACATAATATTTAATAATAATTAATATTAATTAACATAGGATGTAACAAGCAATAATTATCATTTCTCAACAGCATTTGTAATAATCAATGTATGCAAATCATAATTATATTCTATTTGTATAAGTAAAAATCCAATTCTACATAACATAGCAGTATTTCACCAAGTGCCTACTGAGGAAGGCTTGATGGGCCATGCAATCATACATGTAATAATTAATAATTAATATCATGAAGTTTAGTCATAGTTCATTGCAATTTAAGTTGCTAATATTGAACCTATTTCATTGCTTATAAATGAGGTAAAAATAGTAAAACTGCACATACTACTAGAATTTGCTGACATTTCTTCAAAGACAGACAGTAGTTCTTCAGGTAAACAAGAAAAACCCTGACTCACCAACTTCATTCACGAATGGAAAAACATGCAAGGTAGTTATTTTGGGTTGCAGTAGTTTATAACAAATATAAATATATAATTTAAACCCAAGGAACACATTTAAAAATACGCCTTGTAATTGCACATTCATTGTGTGAGTTAAAAAAATTATAGTACATTTGTAAAAACCTTTTTACATTCAAAATGAAGGTAAAAACAACATGTGAATCATTATTTTAAGGTAAAACATTTTCTGCTACATGAAGTAGCCTACATCCCGACAATTTGCTTGGCTGAGGATGCTTTCAATGCAGGAATTTACAGAAACCCAAGTTTGGGATCTTTCTAAATCAAGCTCAAAGGACAAAGCAAAAATTTCTTCTTGAATTAGTTGAAAGTTATTGGAAAAAAACGGAAAAACTGATGGTTCAGTCAATTTGCGACGTTTAATTTTTATTTTTATTTTTAGGAAGTTGCCTTAAGTGCTACTATAAAAAAAGTACTGATGGGTTCTATATTTTCGAAATGAATTAACCGAAAAAAATTTACTCACTCGTTTTTTTACCTTTAGATTTAATAATTTAATTAGCTTAACTACATATTAATTTATTATGCTAATTAAACATAAAAGCCTCAAAATTTCGCGTGTTGAGTTCTCCAGAACATGTGCCATAGGCGTGAAAGACTTAGAGTACAACAAAAATAAAACATTTGCTTCTCCGTCCAATGCTAACTTTATTTATAATCAAAACTCCTCATTAACTTTTTACTACTAATATTTAAAACATAAAAGAGACTTGTTATTTATTTATTTTTTAGTACCAGAAGTTGTAAGTACAAAGTCGGGAAAGAGAAAGCCATCTTATTATCATATTATAAGGCGAGTCGTAAGCTAACAGTAACATTGTACTTACGACTTCAGTACACTAACTCTTGGTCCTCTACCGCTCAGTCAAAGAGTACGTAACTAATTGTAATTTTTACTTAAACATATAATATGATCTCAATAACCAAAATGTCCCTGCGTGTAACATATTGTGATCATTGAGGAAATTTGGCCATTTCAGAAAGGAATGTTTTAGACACGATTCATCGTCCTCAGATTAAGGTTTCGTGGATGGAGAACCCATATAATTATAAGAGTTTATATTTATGTATGAATTGCTGCCTCATTGACTTTTATGAGGTCTAGGAGACAAACTTAGAAAGGAGTTTGCTTTCTCCGATCAAGGTATACATAAAGATCAAGTATGCATGAAATGAAAAATGAAAACCACCAACTGTCTACTCATACATGATGACAAATATGATGGAACTTAATAATAATACTCGTGAAGTAGGAGGAACAAATGTAACGTGTAACTTGAATAGTTCCATAAAATTCACGTTACATGCGTACGTTAAAAAGTTGTGTGCCGCCACTCGATACAAAACAATGTGTGTATAAATACACGTAAAAAAAACATGTGTTATAAAACTTGTCATACAAAACAGTGTGTGTATTTAAATTTTCGATACAAAACAAAGTGTGTATTTAAATATTCGATAAAAAAAACAATGTGTTTTTTTTTAATATTCTATACAAAACAATGTATGTATTTAAATATTCTATACAAAACAATGTGTGTATTTAAATATTCGATACAAAACAATGTGTGTATTTGAATATTCGATACAAAACAATGTGTGTATTTAAATATTCGATACAAAACAATGTGTGTATTTAAATATTCGATACAAAACAATGTGTGAATTAAAACACGCAATACAGAGCAACGGGTGTTCTTACATACTGAGACCTACATAGTTACGCACTATGAACATATTAAGATTACATACACTGTGCATGTACATGGATGTTGAAATATACACAAGTAATGAATTTCAAACATGATAGGAATATGAATTACAGAGAATTTCATGGTGTTAAGAAATCTTCATTCATGTACACCTTTAGGCTTTATGTAACTCTCCGCATGCGAGAACTCACAATTGCTGTTATTAATAAATTATTTTGAAACCTATCAACCACAAATTGAAGGAAAGAAATGTTACTGGAGATATCGATTTTGTTCGCGTTTTTTTTTTTCGACTGTTTAATCAAACTTAATGAAAAAAGAGAAGCCCTGTTTGTAGTTGGACCTGCACACTTGTCCTCTATGATTTAAACAACCTGGTGTTTCAATTTGGTACATAATACAATCATGTAATAATAGAATTTAGGATTCAAAAAGTGAAGAGTATTGGTAATGGTACTAATACTGCAACCAAATTAGTATATCCACCCCTTGGTAGGCATAATTACATTGAGCTTTTTGTACACAATGTATATACTCCGGATGTAATAAAAACGCCAAAAACAAACAGGGGCTTCATTGCCATGGTAACCAGCGGCATTCACAGAAAAGCTCGGCGGATATTACAAGATTCATGTAAATTATGAAGTGAAAAGTGGTGAAACGCAACACGCAATTAATACTTTTTTTGCTTTAGTCATGCTCGGAAATTTGATTTTCTCAAAAGCATGGAAAAAGAAATTTTGCATAATTATTCGTTTATGTTCCTTTGCTTGTAACAACATGATTGTTTACGTTTGATGAAGCTTGGTACAGGTGATCATAACATTTACAATGAGGTTCTGTATAAACATTGAAAAGAAAGAGGAGAATAATTATTCACAAAGCACGGTAGATTTGCACGAGTCCAAGGAAGAAAGTAAATAGTAACTAATACGAAGCGGGAAAACAGTTATGATAATTTTGTGAATTATACAAACAACCCAACAACAAACAATACGAGTTGCGACACATTGAATAAGTTTATCATCATACATAAAGATAACGGTGACGGTGATGATTTACAGGCGAGTGACACTCCATAATAAAATATCAATGTGAGAACTGAAGGGGAGTTGGGGGGGGGGGGTGCTCAGTTGGCAGATCAAATCCCCAATCAAGCCGCTTTTCTCCGCCTTATTGTTGGTTCGTTGTGAGTATCAATGTGAATGGCGGGAAAAAGTCCAAGTCTGGCAATTACGTTTTATATCAATGTGGCATAATGTAAATAATTATTTCAGTGGTTAGTCATATGACCCGTCGTCGCATTAGAACCTAGGAAACGTTAATACCAGGGAAAATAATTTAGCGGTCCACATGAATAATATGAGATAATATGGTAAAAATTAAATCAATTCTTGTGTGCCGCTAGTAGATTAGTTATGAATCATGGTCAGGATTCAAACTGAAACACACTTATCATTTCCCAGACCGGCTAGAGATGCACTTCACCAACTGTCTGTCACGATTAGTTCTCGGGATTTGTCATACAGTAAATGTGCCCACGTTGACTTCTAAAACTTATTTCTAAAACTGACTCCCCGTTACAGATTACAGTCCAGGCCTCAAAAAATAGCAGGCAAGGTCAGCGAAATAAACAAACATTTGCCTGTAAAACCGAAATGAGCTACATCATTAAGAAATTTGTTACAGTTAGGGCAGTTTACATTCTTAGACTAGTATGTTTGTGGGCTAAAAAAAAGTCTCAGGAGTATGATTACGTCTTAACTATGATACTATAGAACAAAAAAGATAACTGTTACCCTTGTTATGCAAAAATAATGTTCACTTCGGTTAATTCGGTGACTTTGCCTGTTTTTTTTTTTTGGCATCCTTAGTTCCTGGGCTTGGAAAATACATTTTAGACGTATGGGAAACTTCTGAATGGCCCTTGCTTCCTTCACTCGCGTTACTTCAGAGAAGTTGGTCAAAGAAGTAAAACCTGCTGAACAGTGAGGCTGTGAAGGTTGAGTACAGGACTTGTGACGGGACCGCTCTCGTTACAAAAATGTGTTAGATTAAGTTAGAGTAGCGGTGATATTTTTGTTGTGCATGTGGGCCCCGACAACCAAACGTAACTATTACATGTGTGTTTCAGTGTCGTTTAATGTCGTAACTATTACGTGTGTGTTTCAGTGTCGTTCAATGTCGTAACTATTACGTGTGTGTTTCAGTGTCGTTCAATGTCGTAACTATTACGTATTCTAATTCAAAGGTCCCAGGTTCGATTCCCAGATAAGGCCACCATCTGTCGTTGCCAGCAGGCTCCGTGATTGTGTAATGTGCCAACTCCTTATGCCCCAGCATCCAGTATGAGTATCATATCAGCAAATACACGTATAGACTGTACGATCACGCGATATTATAAAACGAATGAACCATAACCAACAAAATGCTTTAAACATGAAGTGTGCTGCTTGATAACACAATTTTAGCTATTAATTTAAAAAAAAAAAAAGAAGAAGAAGAAGAAAAAAAAAACAACTTTAGAATTTAAAGATGAGGTAAGATTATAATTGAGAGGAAAAAATAAAAGCTTGAACGAATTCATGGTATTTCTTCAAAAGTTGATGGAAAGAATCCTCTCAAAAATAGCCTTGTCTATTTAGCATCCTCCGCCAACCTACACCATGGCCATGCTGTACATCTTAGTAGTTCGAAGTAACATATGCGTCAAACCCAACAGCCCATGGAGTGGGTGGGCTGAGGCGGTTGGGCACGCGAGGCACAGACACGATGCCGCGAGATCAAATCCCCAATCAAGCCGCTTTTCTCCGCCCTAGTGTTGGTTCGTTGTGAGTATCAATGTGACTGGCGGAAAAGTTCAAGTCTGGTATTTCAGTTTTATATCAATGTGGCATAATGTAATTAATTATTTCAGTGGTTAGTAATAGGACCCGTCGCCGCATGTCTATTCCATGTGTCTTTCAGTGTCGTTCAATGTCGTAACTATTACGTGTGTGTTTCAGTGTCGTTCAATGTCGTAACTTTTACGTGTGTGTTTCAGTGTCGTTCAATGTCGTAATTATTCCGTGTGTCTTTCAGTCTCGTTCAATGTCGTAATTATTCCGTGTGTCTTTCAGTCTCGTTCAATGTCGTAATTATTCCGTATGTCTTTCAGTGTCGTTCAATGTCGTAACTGTTCCATGTGTCTTTCAGTGTCGTTCAATGTCGTAACTGTTCCATCTGTCTTTCAGTGTCGTTCAATGTCGTAACTATTCCGTGTGTCTGTCAGTGTCGTCCAATGTCGTAATTATTCCGTGTGTCTTTCGGTCTCGTCTAATGTCGTAACTATTCCATGTGTCTTTCAGTGTCGTTCAATGTCGTAACTATTCCGTGTGTCTTTCAGTGTTGTCTAATGTCGTAACTATTCCGTGTGTGTTTCAGTGTCGTCCAATGTCGTAGCCTAATGATCCAGCGTGCCTGGTAAGATGGTGTCGAGTGTGGTGCATGAAGATCTATCCCTGGCAGATCACATGTACAGGTAGAACAGCCAGTAGCATATATTGAACAGCAGGAACAGGCTGGGAAATAACACGCGCGAGATCTTATCCACTCGGCGGGCTTTAATCCGACTCGGAGACGGGCCTCCAATCTTGATCCGTCTGTGCGGGTTTCCGTTCACCTGGTGGACAGAAGGGTTAAAATATCACTGAGCTGCATCTGGCATTTTACTGGTGATGAAAACATAAGCTCTTTATAGGATTTAGCCAGCCAAGTTTGTATGGTCAATAAAAAACATAATTATGCTTATCATAACATTTAGCTGGAAACAAGTTGATACAGGTATTGAAACGTAAGTTCTTTATAGCATTTAACCATCCACGCTTCTATGGTGATAAAAAAAAAACTCTTTATAGCATTTAGCCTACCAAGTTTGTATGGTTAATAAAAACATACGTTTATTATAACATTTAGCTGCAAACATGTTGCTACAGGTATTGAAAACATAAGCTCTTTATAGCATTTAGTCACCCAAGTTTGTACGGTTGATAAAAACATAAGCTCTTTATAGCATTTAGCCATCCAAGCTTGTATGGTTGATAAAAACATAAGCTCTTTATAACATTACGCTGGATACAAGCTTCTACCGGCGATAAAAATCATGTCCTCATTATAACAATTGCCTGTTTTTAAGGCGTTACAGCATAAGCTCATTATAACATTTAGCTGTTTCTATAGTCGATAAAAACATACGCTTATTATAAGATTTAACTATTTCTACAGTCGATAAAAACATACGCTCTTTATGCTAACTGAAATAGTCGATAAAACAAAGTCATACGTTCATTATAATTCTATAGTTGATAAAAACATAAGCTCATTATAACATTTCAGTGTTTCTATAGTTGATAGAGACACACGCTCATTATAACATTTAGCTGTGTCTATAGTCGATAAGAACATATGCTCATTATAAAACTTTACTGTTTCTTAAGACGTTAATATACTTCTAGTCACCAAATTTGATTTTTTTCGAATATAAAAAATATTATAAAAATTTTTAACGTCAACGTGTTTGAATCAAGTCTATTTGTAAGTATAGATTCTCTTTGGGAACAGAAATGTTTTATTTATTAACTCTTTAGAACTCTCGTTATCATAAGAGTACAAATGACAATAATTTCTCCTGATCAGTACACTTTTGGCACATTCAAGGGTCTGGTTATATTTAAATAATTCATTTATTTTTATCAATAGAATCGCTATTGATTCCTGTGTTTAAAAACTATTCCTATAAAAATCTTGTTTAAAAAGGTAGACAAATATAAAGAGACAGAGAGAGATGGAGAAAGAGAGAGAGAGAGAGAGAGAGAGAGAGAGAGAGAGAGAGAGAGAGTTTTGACTAGATTTTTATGTATACAATTCAAAAACGATATTTTTATAGAAAAGATTGTAACAAAAACAACAACAAAAAAAAAAAAAAAGATCGGTTCAATTTTTTGACCTACATCATATGCCCATCTTGTAGAATTTTGGTTATTCTCCATAAACCAGTGTTATGAAACCACATAAATCTACATATGGCCTGAATGTTCTTGGCATTTATTTGTAAGCTTGTCCCATAACACACACAGATCGGTTCCGTTGCTTTCAAATTCATGTACATCTACACCCATCTCCCGCATTGCCGCTATTCTAGATTCTATAATTACATTAGTAATACAGCATTATAAAACCATTTCGATCACTATTTGTCCCATATCTTCTTGTATGTTAGAATTTATAAACAACATTTTTTGGGGACTTTGTTCTGTAACAAAAAGCAGATCGTTTACTTATCTTTTATGTACATGTAAAACCATCTCCGACTGCGGTTATTCCGCATTCTACATTAATACATCCTCATAAAATCATGTCGATTAACGTTTGGCCTACTTTTCCTGTAGGAAAAAATTTATATAAACGGCATCAAATTTTCCTTCTATTTGAAACTCAGGTTTGAGGTTATTCTATAAAATATTAGTACATTGTCATAAAAACATTTGGCCTACAGCTTTTTGTGGAAAGAAATTTATGAACGGCACATTTTATTTGGAGTCCAGAATTGAGGTTATTCTATAAAACATTAACACATTATTAAAAAACATTTCGGTCGACGTCTGTCCCACATCTTCATAAACCTCATGAGGAAAAAAATGTCTGGTTCTGGTTTTGCCCAACTTTCACCAGTCCCGCCCCCGGTGTTAAGACATTCTCGCTGTCTAGCGTCCTTCCAGATTCCAGCTTGAATCGAAACCCTAGCGGAGACTTCACCCCCCCCCATCCTTTTCCTCCCCCTCCTAAAGTGGTCCTGAGTAAGCCCATTAGAGTGGACAAATGTAGACACAAATAAAACCGTAAGGAAATGCTTAAGAAAATACGACTTATGTGCGTAATTTTGGCAGCTCTACAACGAAGACATTGGCGCCACCATACACTTCACCCTTGATCTGATCTTTTCCCAAGATTATATGTAAAAATCTTAGATCGATAACTTGACCGCGTTGTGAATTTCCGTTATTCATACTCTACAGCTTATTTCGAAATTAATCCTGAGGTCCTGAGTAAGCCCATTAGAGTGGACAAATGTAGACAAAAACCGTAAGGAAATGCTTCAGAAATTACCATTTTTGTGCGTAAGTTTTGCAGCTTTGCGACCAAGGCGTTGGCCGTTCCATACAGTACACCCTTGATCTGATCTTTTCCCGAGATTATATGTAAAAATCTTAGATCGATAACTTGACCGCGTTGTGAATTTCCGTTATTCATACTCTAGAGCTTATTTCGAAATTAATCCTGACTGAAAGGTCATAGTTCGGACTAGCTTAAAAAACAACAACCCACCTTTCACGCCCTTTCCAGGATATAATTTTAACACCATCTTTCACATTTTTGTATGTCAAATTTTTTTTTATCCGCCCGCAGATTTAATACCCCTTCACATTCATTACTTAATCATAGATTTTTTTTTCCGCATGATTTTTCAAACTTTTAGTTTTGTTGCTGCTTTTTATAGCGCATTCATCTTGATAGAAAATTTAACACAGTTTTATTTTCTCTCTGACTTTGAGCCAGATTACTCTGCACTTATCCATCATAATTTTATTTCGCGTCTACATTGACAGGCAGAGATGGTGGTTTGTAAAACGATTCACACTTGGGTTATTGGTTGTACTATGTACTATATTAAAAAGAATCTTAGACCAACTAACTTACTCCCATTCCACCCAGATTTTTAAGGCTGGGCCTTTCAACGTTTTAGCTATTTACTCAAATGTCCAAATTCATTATATCGACATGTCGGTATTTGAAACCATGCCAGAATAAATAGAGTTGATTTAAGCTAATCTGGCACAAACAAATTTGAGTTAGCTTAAAGTGTTAAAGTGCTATCCTTTAAAAAAAACATCCAAACCGCCTCACATTGCTGCGATATGGAAAGTGTTGGAAAAAAACAACACAAATTTGTCTGCGAGCAAGTCTGTTTTGTAATGTGGACAGGCTTGCCATGTTGAAAAGAACTTCAGTTTGTCTGAAACTCTGACAATCCGAACATGGTTTTATAATGTTGTAGGGTTTTGTCTTGTCCGCATGTGCTGTAAACACCTATCAAAGACAAATTTCCACATTATCGGGTTTTCTTGGGCAGACAGGGAGAGATCTATACAAGCTTCGCGGCCATAAACAGATAGGAAAGCGCTATACAAGCTTCGCAGCCTAAACAGACAGGGAAAGCTCTATACAAGCTTCGCAGCCATAAACAGATAGGGAAAGCTCTATACAAGCTTCGCAGCCATAAACAGCCTGTTACATGGAAGTCTTGGACTGGATCCAAGCATAACAGAGCTTTTAATGTCATTCCTTAGTTTGATTTTCACATCAACGTTCAGGTTCGCCACTACTCTTTGCATGCTTGGAAAAAAGTAAAACAAAACAAAGCCTGACAAAACATCAGTTAAAGACAACAAACAAGTTCGGGCTACATGCTTTAAAACCATTACCCCCTCAAGCTGTCTAATGGTAAACGTTTTATTCATTTGTATAAGACGTAGATTTGTAGAGTGAACCTTCAAAACTGTTGAGACAGTACACAGTAAATTTTGAGTTTTTATCGTTACGCCTTTTTTAAACAAACAAACGAAAACCACATTAAATAAGCAACAAATCACTACGCATGTTACATACAATTATTTTAGATAACAAGGCGAAACTTAAAAAAAATAATAATCTGAAATAATGTGACGTATGAGAATGATTGTGTTAAAAATATTTTAGATATAAAATAGATGAAAAAAATATGAATGAATGATTGTAGAAGTTTCGACAGATTGTCATACTCTTCTATACTTATTTATCTACTCTGAATCTTTTTTTTTTCAATTTTTTTTTTTTAGAAAACATGCCTTAGTAAATATAACAAAACATTTCGCTTGTCCAACCTTGATGCTAATCTTTCTGTTCAGTTTGAGCAAAAAATTAAAATCATACCTCTATGATTAGGTATTTCACATGCTTAAAAATCGTTGTTTTGTTTTGTTTTATTCAATGTTGTTCGCAATAATAGTATTCAGGTAAAACTGCATTTAAAAAGCAATATTTGCAAGTGCTTTAGTCATGGAAACCGCATAATAAGTTGCTGGGCTGTTTTGAGTTGGTCCAACAGTCAGTAGGGGACAAAATTGGACAAATACATTTTTTCCAATCGTAGGATTTGAACCAGAGACCTTCTGATTAGGAAAAGAACGCTCTAACACTTGTGTCATTTCGTCCCTCTGTGGACGCGCTGGTGTGTTTTTAGGAATACTAAAACAAACAAGTTGTCACCCCAGTTGTCTAGATATCCTATCTCGTTTTCAAAACGCTCTAAACCTTTAGCGTTTTGAAAATGGCAAGGAACCTTATACTTTAGAGGTGATAAACTTCGTTCTCTATAGAGGGAGGGAGAGTCTCCTAGGTTCCCCTAGGGGATCCTATACGGCGATTTAGAGGTGATAAAGTGAAGAGTGTATGTATATACCAACCTCTCCTCCATCCTTATTGCCCGCCCCCTCCGGTATTGTGAACACTTGCGTGGCCCGAAGCTCTTTGTCTCCGCGTCTCGCCAGGACGTTCACATAGGCAAACTCCAGCAGGGCGGCAAACACGAAGATTAGGCCCGTCACTGACCACACGTCAATCGCTTTGATGTAAGACACCTGGCCAGAAAGTCAGCAAAGATCGTTTATAAACGAGTACAAAATAACAACAACAACAAGATTAGCAGCAGCAATAGAAACAACAATAACAAAAACAATAACGACAACAACAATGACAACAACAAAACAAAAAATACAATAGATTAAAAAAAAAAGATCTAAAATCATCAACCTGATCCCGTATCTTAAAGTATGTTCAAAATGCCCTCGTTTAATACTGAATTTTTCTTATAAAGAGACAAACTGTAACTACATCGCCTTTTTGTAAATAACAACGGTCCTATATTTCCCATGGGGAATAACATAGTAATTTTTTAGTGTTAAGAGATATCCACAGGTAAAATAAACTTTTCTGACCATCACATTGGTCCAATTTTATTATTCAAAGAAGGGAGGTGAGGCAAATGCTTATAGTTTATTTTGAGTATTACTTAAAATGAAGATTTTTCATGAGCACATCCCCCAGTTCTATTGCCATGGAGATCTGATGTGACGCAAGCTAACTCATCTCGTAATCCTGATAAGTGTGGTTACAAACTCACCAGATCGTGGTTTAGGGAAGGTTTATAGAAGGAAGATGATACATTCACCATCCTGGCCCACATACACAAACTCCTCATGGTGGATTCTCCCTCACTATTTCTCACCCTTTGATTATACGATCGGGAATAGCAATGAAGGTTCAGTCGGCTGCGTGGACCTCTACACAAGCAAGACTGTCAACCCAAGCTGTTAGGGCGGACAATAAGGCCTATAAATAATTACTACTAACTATTCCTCGTCTAACCGCCAGCCTTAACAAAACGGCTATATAGAGAAAGGTTCGGTGCTTGCGCTAAAAAAAAACTTGCTGGCATAGACTTTGGTGATCTGTTGAAAATCCTTGGGGAAAAAACAGTGAAAGGTAAACGTAAATTCTTAAATATAATTAATATAGAGTTACTATACAGGGACCTATTAGACTTTGATCTGAGCTGGTCACAGAGGCGCGTAACTCCGCAAGTACAACGTTGGGGTAAGTTTGCGACTCGTCTCAAGATATGCAAATAATAATGTAAGTCTAACCTATATATTTACCTTAGGCAGTTGCGACTGGATGTGTGTATCAAAGTTTACCTTAGGCAGCTGCGACTGGATGTGTGTATCAAAGTTTACCTTAGGCAGCTGCGACTGGATGTGCGAGCCGTGTGTGTATCTAGTTTACCTTAGGCAGCTGCGACTGGATGTGTGTATCAAGTTTACCTTAGGCAGTTGCGACTGGATGTGTGTATCAAAGTTTACCTTAGGCAGCTGCGACTGGATGTGTGTATCAAGTTTACCTTAGGCAGCTGCGACTGGATGTGTGTATCAAAGTTTACCTTAGGCAGCTGCGACTGGATGTGTGTATCAAAGTTTACCTTAGGCAGCTGCGACTGGATGTGTGTATCAAAGTTTACCTTAGGCAGCTGCGACTGGATGTGTGTATCAAAGTTTACCTTAGGCAGCTGCGACTGGATGTGTGTATCAAAGTTTACCTTAGGCAGCTGCGACTGGATGTGTGTATCAAGTTTACCTTAGGCAGCTGCGACTGGATGTGCGAGCCGTGTGTGTATCAAGTTTACCTTAGGCAGTTGCGACTGGATGTGTGTATCAAAGTTTACCTTAGGCAGCTGCGACTGGATGTGTGTATCAAAGTTTACCTTAGGCAGCTGCGACTGGATGTGCGAGCCGTGTGTGTATCAAAGTTTACCTTAGGCAGCTGCGACTGGATGTGTGTATCAAAGTTTACCTTAGGCAGCTGCGACTGGATGTGCGAGCCGTGTGTGTATCAAAGTTTACCTACTCGTCTCAAGATATGCAAATAATAATGTGAGCCTAAGCTACCGTGCCAGTGAACTTACGACTTTCAGTAAGAGCTTGATCGTGTTGTGTGCAAACCACGCATAGTTTGTTGAGATAGTTGTATAAACAAGGATGGAAAGTATGCTGCCTTGAACTGATGTAGCTGAATGTATGAATGTTGGCAGTAGGTTACACTCTGAGGGTAAAACGCGAACCTTCTAATCGGAAGGTTGCGGGTTCCATCCCAGCTCAGACCGTCTCGGTTTGTCGCCTTGTAGTTGGATCGGTGTGAGTATAATGTGTGCGGTAGAGACACGATTCGTGGTATCACCGCGCTATGTCTTGCGTGGCAGCATGTAAAATTGTCAGACGTCAGTCTTGGGACGCTGCCAAAATAACCTTTCCGCTGAGTCTGACTTAAAGATAGCAACTAACCAACCAACCCTTGGACATAAAACGAATGAAAATAACTTTATAAGTCTGCCTTTGACGGTCGAGACTGGATATATGTATCAACGTTACTCTATAAGTTTACCTTAGGCAGCTGCGAGAGAGAGAGAGAAGAGAGAGAGCGAGAGAGAGAGAGAGAGAGAGAGAGAGAGAGAGAGAGAGAGAGAGAGAGAGACAGAGCAGAGAGACAGAGCAGAGAGAGAGAGAGAAGAGAGAGATAGGAAAGAGCGAGAGAGAAAGGAAAAAGAGTGAGAGAGAGAGCGTCATTTGAGAGGTAGAGGAAGCGTGACAGTGTTAAAATCCTAAAGATGAGATTTTCAAAGAAAATTGGAAAACGCGTGACAGGCAATTTGCTGATCAAGTAAAGCAAGGCTCACACGGCACACAAACCTCAAGAAAAATAATTAGTTAAGACACGCTACGGTCTCACGTGCGCACAGGTACATTTCTGGTTTGGATGTTGGTTCCTCAAGTGCTACTTCGTAGATGAGTCCTTATAGTAAAGTCTATCAATATTATATTCCTCATGACTCAGGCAGAGCTGGGATTTAAGGTCTAACGTTAGCATTAAGACTAATATTGTGGATGGTTCTTAAGAAATCAAATATCCGTGTTGTCAAACAAATTCATTTCATAGTATCAAGATTCCTGTCTCGGTTGGTCACATCGTACTGATAACCAGAAAAAACAACAACTCACCACTGTA
>RQTK01000815.1:46085-57983 GCA_003991915.1 Elysia chlorotica
TTTAAACTTGTCAACCCATCTACATACATATAACTTTATTTTAAACAACTTATTTTTTGCTCTCCCACCTCCGCCCCTTTCTAATCCTTTCCCAATACACATAATGATTGTGTACATATCTCCGCGAATTCCCACTCAACAAATACATAACAATACTCAATAGATTAAGAGTTATTGCCGCCATTGTAAAAGCTGACTAAAGCTATTATCTCTTGTCAGAGAACGGACATTTATAGCCAACCTCCTTTTGTGTCTGCAGGGCCTACTTCCCTTGTCCATTTGTCGGCCACACATAAATTGTACGTCACCAATGGTCACTCGTGGATGGGGGGGGGGGGGGGGCGGGGGGGGGCCTTTGGCGTTTATCGTCGTGGGGGGGGGGGGGGGGGGTGAGGCAGGTTGGAGCCTTGGGCATTATAATTATACTTCATCTGAGCAGCCTTGGCCGGAGTCCTCCGTGACTGGAGGGTGTGTTTCACAGCCATTCAAGATATCAATGGTCACTCGGGAGGGAGGGGGGGGGGGGGGGGGGGTTTGGAGTTTGGGCATACTTCATCTGAGCAGCCTTGGCCGAAATCCCCTGTGACTGGAGGGTGAGTTTCACAGCCATTCAAGATATCGGTATATCAACCTGGTTCTCACCCCGACAGTTCATTATGTTGGATTGCCACTTTGCCAGGCACGGGAGAAACAGGTCACGGCTTCTGACCGAAATCGGAGGAACTTAACTAACTGTTTGTTTGTGTGTGCCTGGTTCAAGCACGTACACATGATGAGGATTCCAGGCTTCTGACTGTAACCATAGTCATTAGGTACTAGTAGGGAATGGATATCATGAGGTATACAGGCTTCTGACTAAAATCGTAGTAACTATGGTTGTTGTTGTTTTTGTGTTGTTTTTTTGTTTGTTTGTTTGTTTGTTTGTTTGAGGGGGTGGGGGGTGGAGGCGCCTTGTTCAAAACACGGACAGCGGGTACATGATATTGAGAATCCTGGAAAAAACGCGCAAGGTCACACTAATGGATTTCAACTTTTCTGTTGGTAACAAAGATCTTACGTGTAGGAATTCTAAAGGTAAGTTTAACTTTCAATGATATGCTTTAGGTAAACTATTTTCTATGATGAAGCAAGGAAAAAAGGCAATTTTTAGCCCTCGTTCTATATAATGCGCTTCCATTAATATGCAATTTAAAATATGAAGTTGGTCGTTCTTCATCTGGAACCACCACATATAGAAATTATTTTGAAAAATTCATCTTTTTTATATAAAGATACTAGATCCCCCCTCCCTAAAAAATAAATAAACCCGTTATTCTACCAAAATAGTTTTGATACATAACGGTAACTATTATTCTATCTTTCTACTACCAAAGCCAGCAAGACTGTCTTGGAAAAGACGGGGGACATAAAACTCCACTTCTTCATCGATTTTGTTTCTAAAAGTCTCATCAATAATTTCACACGGCTACAAGCGCACTGGGGACTGCAGGACAAATCCATCTATTGCAGAGACTTTGGGTTATGTGAAACAGACAGAAATAAATCAATTTCCACCTGTCAAAAGACTCCGATAACTAAATCAACAGACGGCTCTTTGCAAAAAAATAACCCCACCAAAAATCCCAAAAAGGGGGGGGGGGGGGGGGCAGCAACTCGCACAACTTTCTAGCGTATTTGTTTTGTTTTTTGCATTCTTTTTGTCAGTTGTTGTTGTGAAATGATATTTACTTTCATATCATGATTTCTGTTTCTTTTCAGGAACTACTGTTCATTCAATCTAATTACAACTATTTCGATCGGTTGAAATTTGGGTGTAGGTTATACTTGGGTTTTAAATAAGGTTCCGAAAACTTAATTTTTTAGTTTCTAAATAATAGAGTACAAGCACTTAATATCATTTGATAATTACAACGATTAGACATCTTAAAACCATTTCAAAATTGTTTTTTAGAGAAAATAACCAACAACCAGACTTCAATAAAATTGCTTAGTGTTGGAGGAAAAGTTTAAGGACAGGGGATTACAGTTCAAATAAAAAAGGAAGAGAAAAATCGTTTGATCTACCTGCGGAACCATCAACATTTACATTTTGGGGTTGGGTTCTACCCCTGGACCACCGCGCCACATTTTGGGGTAATGACATTTACCTTTAAGGTTCTCTTAGCCCAGTTTATTCCAGATTTTTACAGAGTCTAGTAAAATGTCTAAAAGCCATCTCGTCTATAACTGTTTCAAATAAACAATGTGTTTTCCATTCAAATAGTTTACGTCTGACTTCGTTTCTAAAGTGGGACAGCTTTTGCTAAGGAAAATATGAGATTCATCTTGGGCAGACATTTAAATAGGAATTCGCTTTCAGACTGACACTATCGAGGATTATGGGATGGGAGAGCCACTACCAGGTGCTGGTGTGTCAACCAGGCTTGGATTTCCCGAGAGGAAAGGGGGCAAAAATTAATGGCGGAAAGTAGTGAGTGTAAGATGGAGAGTGAGACAGAAAGAAATAGAGAAAGGGAGAGATGGAGGGAGAGCGACAGGAAGATAGAAACAGAAAAAAGATGAGGGGAAAGAGAGGGATGGGAAAGAGAAAGAGAGATATAGAGATATATAAAGAGAGATAGACAGAGACAGAGAGAGAAAGAGAGAAAGAGAGAGAGAGAGAGAGTCAGAGAGAGGGAGAGAGATACCTTGCAACTTTGTAAACGACAGTTAGGAGCAAACTAAACAAAAACCAGTGAGAACATGCTCTAAAAACATTTGTAAAACATAATTGTTGAAAAATATTACACAGTAAAGGTGTACGCCCCATGTACCATAATGTGACTGACTGAGACAGGAGTCACAGTATCCCCGCCCTGTCTCGTTGTGACACCACGTGAAGATGTCAGTCTTGGGGCCTGTCCACAATATAGCCTATATTATGCTGACATTGGACATTAAACCAACTCAAATCAATTCAACTCAACTTGCCATGTTTTTCATATGCACTGTTTGGTTGGAGAAAGCAGAAGCAAAGCTTTTTACAGGTTCATCGTCTCCCAAATCTTAAAAAAGTCATATACGGCGACGAGAACCCAGACTAGAGTACCCGGGAGTTTGTCCGTCACATTTTACTGATACCGTCCAAACCATACTTGTTAGTCTAAACCTACTTCCTCTTTATACATTGACCAATACCCTGAGTTTTTATGAGAGACTGTATTGATATTCTGACGAATGGCAACCTGATTCCAGAATAATGTATAATGCTTGGACTATAGAATAGCAGACTTTGCGATTCACATCACGTTAACAGACGACATAATTACGCCATTTAGTCATCACCGGGCTTTCCCAACGCTCATTGGCTCCGCGCGTCTGGGATAGAGTTTTGATTGGACGGCGATGCAGAGTCCCTTTCCTACCGTCTTTGTTCTGGCTAAGGGCGTCGTGATCGCCAGGATTGCAATAGAACTCACGCGTGTCCCTTTCCTACCGTCTTTGTTCTGGCTAAGGGTCTCGTGATCGCAATGATTGCAATAGAACTCACGTGTGTCCACGTCCATGGTGCCGTTGCAGGACTCGGTGACGTTCTCTGTGATGGAGAACTGGGGCAGCTCCGTGCCCAGTGCGATCTCCCGGTCGTAGGAGATGGGGCCTGGGAGGCCGTGCCCCTCCTGCCAGTAGAACATCACGTTCTCGGTGGTGTACGTGTCTGGGGAAACACAGGGAATAGGTCAGTTAAATACAGTGACCCATAGTCAGTTCAATACAGTGACCCATGACCAGTTAAATACAGTGACCCATAGTCAGTTCAATACAGTGACCCATGGTCAGTTAAATACAGTGAGAGATGGGGCCTGGGAGGCCGTGCCCCTCCTGCCAGTAGAACATCACGTTCTCGGTGGTGTACGTGTCTGGGAAACACAGGGAATAGGTCAGTTCAATGCAGTAGTCCATAGTCTGTTAAATACAGTGATCCATGGTCAGTTAAATACAGTGACCCATGGTTAGTTAAATACAGTGACCCATGGTGAGTTAAATACAGTGACCCATGGTCAGTTAAATACAGTGACACATGGTCTGTTAAATACAGTGACCCATGGTCTGTTAAATACAGTGACCCATGGTCAGTTAAATACAGTGACCCATGGTGAGTTAAATACAGTAACCCATGATTAGTTAAATACAGTGACCCATGGTCAGTTAAATACAGTGACCCATGGTGAGTTAAATACAGTGACCCATGGCCAGTTAAATACAGTAACCCATGATTAGTTAAATACAGTAACCTATGGTCAGTTAAATACAGTAACCTATGGTCAGTTAAATACAGTAACCTATGGTCAGTTAAATACAGTAACCTATGGTCAGTTAAATACAGTGACCCATGATTAGTTAAATACAGTAACCTATGGTCAGTTAAATACAGTAACCTATGGTCAGTTAAATACAGTAACCTATGGTCAGTTAAATACAGTGACCCATGATTAGTTAAATACAGTAACCTATGGTCAGTTAAATACAGTGACCCATGGCCAGTTAAATACAGTGACCCATGGTCAGTTAAATACAGTAACCCATGATTAGTTAAATACAGTAACCTATGGTCAGTTAAATACAGTGACCCATGGCCAGTTAAATTCAGTGACCCATGGTCAGTTAAATACAGTGAACTCGGTGGTGTACTTGTCTGGGGAACACGGGGAATATACAAGTACACGGTCAGTTTTCGTGACGTGAAAAAACGTGTGCTTAATACATGTACCAGTTCGACATGAAACATACAGCAAGTACAGTAACCCATGGTCAGTAATTTTGGCTACATAAAGGGAATAATAAATACCAGTAGATCTATGGTTAACATGTCTGGGGAACACAGCAAATGGCATATATAGTGAACCATGGTTAGGTATATACAGCAAGCCAGAGTCAGTGTTTATGGCTAAAATAAAAGTGAAAAAAAATTCATCGCGTTCTGCGTGGTAGGTGCACTTGTCTCAGGAAAAAAACCAACAAGTCAAGGTGAGTTTTTGTGATTAATACCAATAGAATAGAATAACAAAGGGTAAGTTCTTGTGGTGTCCAGCTTTTGGAAAATGCTGAGCTTAATGTAATTCCAACCTAGAATGGGTATCAATGTTAAACACCTTATCTATACTGGTACACCTAGCAACTTCATTGTTCTACAGGTTTTTAAAATCCACTGAGAGCACAATAATGATGACGCCACTCTATTTGATGATCCAGGATATGCATTCTTTATTGTATTTTCTTTTCTTTCCAGAGTTAAAAAATAACTTTTTACACGGCACGAAAAAAAGACAAAGCAGTGTATGCACTATTTAACCTTTACGTTTCTTTAAGATCGATCTGCACTTAATCTTGACACAGAGGACAATGTTATTCCCCTTGCCATGAATATTGATTACCTTGCATAAACCTTTTAGTGCGTGATTTTCAGTTCCTGTAAATTGTAAGCCAGTGCATAATCTCGCGTACGACCTTCAAGCTCTCGTAGGTACAACGTCGCAGTAACGCACAACTCGTCGAAAGAATATATGCGAATAAGAAGGCGTAGGACGAGTTGTAGGCTACTCCGACGTTGTACTTACAATGCTATGCCTTGTACATGGACTACTGTAACAGTATCCACATTAATCACACGTCCAGGGTTGCCCTTAAACTGGATTTATTGCCAGGGGTAGTGCATCGATCAGTCTACATGGGGCTTGCTCGCCCTGGCATTTAGGACCGAGTCCAGGTTTGGCCTAAGGATATGTCCCAGGTCTGAAGCCGTGGCAGTTGACTGGGACAACAGACCTTTCAACGGACACTTGACAGCTGACTGGGACAACAGACCTTTCAACGGACACTTGTAAAGTTGTATGGCTTTAGAACGTCATGGTTTTGTCCAGAACGCGCATTATACATCTAGTTTTTGCTCAGTTCTTGCGACCAATATTTGTTTTTGGTTCAATTCAAGCATAATATTTGATTTAACTGCTGTATTAAAAAACTTAAACTTTCATTTGTTGCTGACCTTGAACTCGAACGTAAAGAAACCAACTCTAACAGCAGACATTAGTTTTGGGACCAGTCGTGATGTAATCTTGTTGCTGACCTTGAACGTTAAAAAACCAACTGAAACCTACATTGGAGAAAACAACGATGACAGCATACTCACAGCTCTGAATAAGCATCGGACAGCGTTGAGTATCCAGCGGGTACTTTTGTAGGAGCATTCTGCAGCTCAGCGTTAAAGACAGTCTGGGGTATATAACATGTAGATATTGTTACCGCTCTACAGCCAATATTTGTCATCATTTCAAATTTAAGTAATTTAAGATTAAAGATCGTAGTCATTAATTTTTAATTACTTTTTTCATAAAGAAACTAAAAAAATGTTAATTTTCACACTACTTATTAAAATGTTTCATAAATACATATTAATTTAGTGGTAAATGTTGTTCTTATAATTTTTTTCTTTCATGAAATATGTTATTACTAGATAGCATGTAAGCATTTTATTTAGTAAAAAAGTTGATGGCAATCTGCATGCTATAAACAATTATTATAACTGTAGCTTGAAAACAAAAGGATAAAAGAGAATTTAAAATTTTCTAAGTGGCAATTATGTACTAAAAAAGTTTTAGTTGTCTTTGTAAAAAACGAAATATCTAAATTTGCCCTGAAGCTTATGACTATTTTCTCTCTACCCCTCTTTACCTCTATCTTTATCTACCTACCTACCTACCTACTTACCTATTTATCTATTTATTTACCTATCGATCCGTCTATATTCCTATCTATCTATCTATCTATCATTCTAGATGTCTATCTATCTATCTAACTATCTATCTATCTATCTATCTAATCTATCTATCTATCTATCTATCTATCTATCTATCTATCTATCTATCTATCTATCTATCTATCTATCTATCTATCTATCTATCTATCTATCTATCTATCTATCTATCTATCCATCCATCTATACCTATCTATTTAACTATCTATAAACGAATGAACACGTTGTTCAGTTAATGAATGAAAATGAAAATATACTATGCACTTTCATATGTCATAATAACATTAGCTCAGCAGCATTCTCTCATAGTCTAAGAATGTTTTTCACTACACTTCAAACATTCTCAGTAGAAGTCACTATACATCAATAAGAAAATAGCACACGGGAAAACTTAATGAGGAGGGAAATAAACTGAAAGCTTCCATCAAATTATGTATACATGTTTAAAAGAAATATGGTGAAATGTTTATTTAAAAAAAAAAAAAACCCATTTATTATCAGGTCATTATGGTTAGAAAACCATTCTCTTTTATTTTTCAAGTTGAACCATTCCATAAATATATGTATCTAGTAATTTGCATTTTCTTTGAATATAATCTAAATTTAAATTAAAATTCACGAAAAATAATATAGTAAATATAAAAGATATTGTATTTTCCTGGCGTTTACATCTTTGGGTAATGATAATAATTTATGCCAAAATTTAAATTTTATCATAAACTAGGTCTATGTACAACGTCTTGCGCGTCTGTAACACATAATTGCCCCAACTTGATGAACCGACTTAAAACTGGCATTTTAAAAACCCAAATGAATCGCCCCACACAGGCTGGATTCTTGTTTAACTCAAATAATGGTTTCAGAATGAAAACATCACCAGCTCTTTTAATAGATTTTGAATAAACCTCTCAATCCAATATTAAAAAGGTAAAAAGTCCAAACAGAAAACGCGATTTTATTCTAAAAGTATACCAGTTGAAAAATAATGTTCTTAATTATGAAATTTCCAAATATTATATTACTGGTGTTCTACACTATCTAGACTCTCTCTCTCCATCATTAAATTTATCACTAAATTTTATTTATCTTAGCGATTCACACCTATCGTTCCAAATAATATGATTGTGAGTAAGATAGGAAATGGTGCTTTTTTAGTCTCACTTTGATTCATAGTCTTAATATCAAATGATATTCAAGTATTTAAAATTCAACTTACATTATTATATGTCTACCCATAAACAAATTAAAAACGATTAAATAGAAATATTCTTTGATTATAGGGAGAATGATAAACTTATAATAAACAATAATTTAGAAAAAATACAAAGGTTTAAAAGAAGCAAAACGAAGAAAATAAATGTAGAGTGCGTTTGAATTAATAACAGCTCATGAAAGTAGATTTTGGCAAAGCAAAGCAGAATAAAACTACTCGGGAAAAATCTAGTGTGGGAACGTTAATTTTAGTAACTTGGGACTGATTAAATTGACAATCAATATGAACCACTGTCGTTGTTTGACTATTCAACACAGTGAGATTTATAAGTTATGTAAAAAAGAAAATTACGATAGAGTGTCTTTTCTCTCCATGGTAACTACGTGTATGTTTTAAACACGATATTATTTTATTTAAATTTAAATAATCCTTGGAAGTTTTACATTTTCTAAAACTAATTTGTAATTAGATGAAAAATAAGCAAGAAAAATTGATACAACTACAATGCTAAATCGATAGCAAAACAAACGAACAGAATTTAAAAGGGGAACATTCAGATAAAAGGATATCCAACTTTAATTTGAAACAGGACATGTTTTTAAAAGAAGACTAATACTAAATTGAGACTGTGACACGAGTACTCCGTATAATTATTACAGAAGGCACTCTGGAACAATGGCAACTTGGAGGTGTTTCCGTAAATGGTAGTAAAGTGGGGGTTCAACAACTCTTAGTCAAATCTAAGAACTCATGCTTTCAGCTCAACTTACAGGGAAGTCAAGATATAAGATTAGTATATTTGTGAGTTTTAAGGGAAAGCTCATTTGCTTGAAGGAAAATAACATCCATAAAAGAGCAAAACAAAATGTAGCAACACGAAAAAGAAGGATAAAAATTACCATCGATGCTCGCTTGTAAACTACATGTACTGTAACTAAAAAGAAAAGCTTTGCTTTGTTCTCCTCGCCAATATTGACAGTTTTTTACAGGGAAAATAACATCTAGAAAACAAAACATTTACTAACGAATTAAGTAAAAAAAATTAAAAGAAGAAAAAACTATCATCGCAGATTGTCCGTAACTACATTGTACTGTAAATATTGTAACAAAAAAAAAAAGAAAAGAAAAATGTGCTTTGTTGTCATCGCCAATAGTATGTATTGGCAAACATTGTCAGTGAACGCGGCGGGGTCCCTACCGCATGCTGTACTCCACATTGCCTGTCGGGCGCAGGTGCATGAACTTATTGGGGACGGTCACGTCGTGAAAGGCTGCCGACTTCTCGTTGCGGAAGTAGACGTCTGGCACCCATACCTGGTCCATCATCTTGGAGTCCACCTCCAGCCTCGGCGCCTTGTTCAGGTGCTCGAACTTCAAGCGCTTGTCGTTCCACACCATGGTCAGGTAGATCTCCACCGAGTAGTCCTAGGGGTAGTATGCACAACGAGGAACTAGATTTAGGCGCCCGCCAGTGGGATCTCAATACATAAATAAGTCGGTCGTCTAAATTACCCTCCGCCATGTTCATACTAGTAGTCGTAAGTAGAACGCCGCGGCGGTCGCTCACAGCTGGTAAAAATAAGGACCAAGACGGCTCGTTGCCGCCAAGTTATGTTTACAAATCTAGAAGTTGTAAGTACAATGACACGGTAGCTTACGACTCGTCGTAACAATAAAGAAGGAGAATGTTCTTTTTTTTAAGTTTGATACCTCGAAGTTGTACTTACTAGCCTAGGCTAGAGTAGTAGATTAGATGTGAGTGTGGAGGGAGCGTTGTCTAAAATTACACGAGCGTCAAGGAGAGACTTGCCAAGTTGGCAGCCGCTGCTCTATTTATTATATAATTATACGAAATGGATACTTTGTCAAGCAAGTTAAATATTTCCACTTATAGTTAGTAAAACTTAAAATCTAAAGGGTTAGAAAAGTTTTTTTGTGTGACAAATATCTCTCCATCTGCACGAAAAATTAAAAAAAAAAAAGAAAATAAAATTATAACCATGTTCACCGGTGTATGTTTTTTCCTTGGTTACATAAATATCTGGTTTGATAACCGGTTCTGCATACATCTGATTCGCTTTTCACTTTATAGTCTACATAAAATAAAATTACGGCTTATGCCTTGTTTCACAATGGATATTTTAGAAGGACATTCTCCGTGAATCTTCAGTGCATTTTATAAAGAAACCCGAAAGGTTAAACAAAGATATTGGCCGTACCAACCCTTTCTATCAAAACTTGCTGGAGCTTTTTGGTAAGATTGAACAGAGAATATAAATTATATACAGTAATATTGTATCAAGGAGAGTAACTCATCCTTAATGTCATGGGTAGACATTACTAAAGAGCACTCTAAGGTAGATTGAAATGGAAACCATGAAAACACATGCACGTATTCTTCTACACAATATCTGCCGTCGAGGAAAAAGGTGGGGGGGGGGAGAGATTTAATGTAAAACTTATCAAGTTTAAAACGGAAAGTTGTGAATGCGTTAAGGACATTTTTAAGTTGGGCAGGTGAACATAAGTAAAAAAAAAAAGGGGCCTCGAAAATTTGTAGTCTAAATATATAACCCTAAACTAGGTTTGCAGGTGCTATCTATTTTCAACAAAAATCGCTTAACTCACTTCATTAACTCACATCCAAATACTTTTGATAAATATATTTAACACATTTCTATGGTTGTCATGGGATGTTTGTTTCAAAATTGCCGGCCTCATAGAAAGGCATATTAGACAAAGTGTTTCCGTTTGGTTAGAGCAGATGGAATCTCGGCGCATGCGCATGGTGTCAGCGCACGGTGCTTCCGGTGTGGGCTGGAGGTGGACTCACTGTATGCCGAGATGATGCCGATGACGAAGATGGTGGTTGTGGTTAGCACAGGATTAAATTGTCCAGGTGCATTTGACTTTTACGCTGATATGAAGAATAAAGCATATCACAGGTCTGGGTGCCTTACCATCTACAGAGCCACGCCCAAAGAATAGGGGCCATAGGGGCGTTGGCACAAAGTCCAGGCCTCCTGAAGGACAAGCCAAGTCACCGAAGTCAAACTGATTTTGCATAGCACAAGCTTAACAGTAATTTTTTTAATTATTAAATTAGTTAGGGCATAGTCATACTAATGCGTTTTTTGTTTGTTTATTCAGGCTACTTGCGTAAAAGCCCATGAAAGTTAACTGCCCCAATATACGAGCGTACCTGAGAGTTTATTACCATGGCTCACATTGCCTGTGAATGTAAACAGTCTATTTCGGTGACTTTGCTCCTTCTTTTTAAAAAGCCTCTCATACAGATTGCGCTGGTTATGAATTTACCTAGGGTAACGGTTATGTCTTGTACAGATTGCGCTGGTTATGACTTTACCTAGAGGAACGGTATGTCTTGTACAAGCGGCGAAAAACCGACGTCATAATCACTTCCTCGTAACAGTTTTTTTTTTATTAAATAAAATATTGGATCTATGACCAACATAAGTTTCACTCTCTACCGCACAGATGTTATTATACAATCTACACTACACACCAAGCTTGAAGATAGATATAGCAACGGAAAAAAGCATTCAACACAAAATAATACTAACACCATTGACAACACTCTACTCTTTGTAAATATAATACAGTGTGAACAACATGTCCTAGAACAACAAAACATAGGGAGGGTGACGATGGGTTTTGTAATATAAAAAAAAACCACACAGGGAAAGCACAGAGATTTGTCAAAGTTTAGAAAACTGTCTTAAGATGACAAAAAGTAAATAATAATAGCAATATTTAAAAAAAAAAATATTAAAAATAAAACAACAACAACAACAAATAATAATAATAATAATAATAATAATAATAATAATAATAATAATAATAATAATAATAATAATAATAATAATCATAATAA
>RQTK01000815.1:69324-95234 GCA_003991915.1 Elysia chlorotica
TAATAATAATAATAATAATAATAATAATAATAATAATAATAATAATAATAATAATAATAATAATAATAATAATAATAATAATAATAAGACTTTAGATAGTTACTGTGGATTGTGTGGCTGATTTTATTTATATTAATGTTATTTTTTTCTGTACCTGAATTTTACAGGTTTTTTAAAAAAATTTTTTATTATAATCAGCACTGTTTCCCCCCTCGGTTTATTAGTGATATGTTTGTCATTAAAACTTCTTTGCATTTTACAAAGTTGAAAACTATAGTTACCATTGGTTTATTATCGTAACACAGTTCAAATATCTTGTGGTCTTCATATCTTTTGACATAACATTTTATCGTTTTATTATCTCTTTCTTCATTATTATTTTTTTAAACATAATTAATGGTGATTAAGAAAATGAAAAACGAAAAAACAAATTCTAAGTGGTCTACTGATTAAATTGTGCTTAAAAATGTTTGCAGATGAAACGCTCTCTCGACTAATAGTTTTGAGTTTTCTGGTTTATCATGAGTATAATATACGGCGACGGGTCCCAATACTAACGTATGACAATTTTACGTGCTGTGGCGAAGAGGCAGTGCAGATATAATACGACTCCTGTCTCAACCGATCACAATATACTAACACCGACCCATTATGTAAAAAAACGGAATCTGACGTATAGATTTGAAGGATAGCGGAATCGGGTCGGGGACCTATCAAATAGAAGTCCACCTCACTACCAACTGAGCCAGATGCGCCTCCAGTTGGTGGAATAGATCTACCCATCTACGTGCAATGTTTGTCTACTACGACTAGACTACTTGGTCCACAGGTCAGACATGTCTGTTTCTCCTGTGACTTGGTCGGTCTATTAGGAAGCATCAAGGTGAAATTCGTTTAGCTTGAGCTGAACAACGGAGAGAAGAGAGGGGGGGGGATCTCCCTGCACCGAGTCGATCTGACTAATGTCATCAGAGACCTTCCTCTTCCTGCCTTCTAAGGTCGGTTTCAGAATAATGTGACCAGTTAAGTCGCGCGCACCTTGCTATGGAGTCCCATCCCCGTATAAGGAGTTTCTTAATACTCGAGAGATATCTAAAGTGCGGCGTACCTTCTTCGTAGTCCGGTGGGACCCTGGGATCGTAGAAGTTTGAGGTGTTGGCGGTCAGCAGGTGGTTGAGCACCTCTCGCCTGGAGTCCATCTGATTAAAGCTGAGCACGAGAAACCAGGGAAGCAAATGTCATTACATTATGCGGGCTTCAACATTGGTCAGGAATACATGAACAGAGAATGACTTGGATATTCCAAACGTCTACAGCTATTTCTGAGTATTTACTACTACTACTACTACTACTACTACTACTACTACTACTACTACTACTACTACTACTACTACTACTCTACTACTACTACTACTACTACTCTACTACTACTACTACTACTACTACTACTACTACTACTACTACTACACTACTAATACTACTACTACTACTACTACTACTACTACTACTACTACTACTACTACTACTACTACTACTACTACTACTACTACTACTACTANNNNGGGGGGGGGGGGAGGAGGGGAGATCTCCCTGCACCGAGTCGATCTGACTAATGTCATCAGAGACCTTCCTCTTCCTGCCTTCTAAGGTCGGTTTCAGAATAATGTGACCAGTTAAGTCGCGCGCACCTTGCTATGGAGTCCCATCCCCGTATAAGGAGTTTCTTAATACTCGAGAGATATCTAAAGTGCGGCGTACCTTCTTCGTAGTCCGGTGGGACCCTGGGATCGTAGAAGTTTGAGGTGTTGGCGGTCAGCAGGTGGTTGAGCACCTCTCGCCTGGAGTCCATCTGATTAAAGCTGAGCACGAGAAACCAGGGAAACAAATGTCATTACATTATGCTGGCTTCAACATTGGTCAGCAATACATGAACAGAGGACGACGTGGATACTCCAAACGTCTACAGCTATTTCTGAGTATTACATTTACTAGTGCTTGTCATGTACCTCTATTGCTGCTGCTACTACTACTACTGCTGCTACTACTACTACTACTACTACTACTACTACTACTACTACTACTACTACTACTACTACTACTACTACTACTACTACTACTACTACTACTACTACTACTACTACTACTACTACTACTATCATTACTACTTCTACAGCTTTTCAACACGAATTCATGCCTCAAAATTTTGAGTCTCTATCTCCAACAAACATCAGCAAGCTAAGTAATATTGTCTACTTTTAGCACCTATTATTACTAACTCTACTGCGGCTAATGTTTGGGCCTATGCCATGAAGAAATTTGTTCTTTAGATTACCACTATCAATAAGGTTGTTACCTGGTGTTAACTTGTTGTTGTTGACCCTGTTGACTGGTTACCATGGTAATGGACACCCCTGCCCATGCAACAAGTATCGCGACTGGGACAAGCTGTAACATGTTGATGGAGGAAACACCAGGTCACAAGGTGTATATATATCTAGGGCGCCTTCCTATCAAGGTGTGTCTGCTGTGATGACTCTGGACCAATTGCCAGGATGGGAAGTCTCAATCAACTTTCTCTAGATCATGGCACCCGAACTTCTGATCTCTTCGTGAAATTTGTAAGAAACGTTCTCCAGTCTGTCTTTTTAATTTAGGTATATTGTAGAGATGATCGTTTCTTAGTCCTCAAATAAAATAATGTTACAATCACAAATGAGTGACAGTTCTCGAGCGATTCAACTAAAAGAAAACAAGTGTATTGACTAAAGCATACTTATCACAGCTTGCTAGAAATTTAAGCAAGTTCAACAGAGAGGATAAATAGTAAAAATGAGTAAAATCTAGTTTTACCAAATACCATTTCTTAGCCTTTTATCAATTCTTTACGGTGCGAATTTTATAAATGAATTAAGATTTCACTCTCTAGTTCCTGAAATAACGCTTTCTGTGAAACCACCACAATGTCTAATTCTCTTAACCTTCCTATCTTATTACAGCGCGAGTCCAGAATGGGATATACTTCTCCGAGGTACGAGCAGGCACGTATGCAAAGTAACACAACAGTTGTCAGAAGTGATCCTATCCAACATGATGCACCAAGCGTCTTCAGTGATCCCAGCCACACATCTACCGTGGAGAAAAGCCAACACGATCCGTCCGGCTGGATCTAGTGCTTATTGATCTGGACAGATCAGAGTAACTATAGAACAGCCAACCTAACCAGCCTGGTAAATGTAGATTTATAGACCTAAAAGGGCCAGAAAACCCCTACCAATACGTGTTTTTATATAATATTGGCAGCTCTGGATTAAAGATAGCAGCGTCTTCCTGAGGCTGATGCGTAGATCTCTGAGAGAAGATCAAAGAGTGATCATGAACGCATGGCAACAGTTTCAGGTCGGGCGAACACCCAGCGTCTCACGGCAACAGTTGATCACACCTCTAAAACTGGGAGCTGGAAAATCCGCTCAACGTCGATCTTTTGAGGACGAAACTCACTCGTTCATTTGCATCAAGTGAAAGAATCTATAGATTCCGTGTGCACTGAATGGTCGCATTGATCGGCGCTGAGAGTATCGACTGGGCCAGCTCGCTGAGATCGGCAGATCTATTGTCTCACAGAAGTCCAGGGAGGGGACTTTCTTTGGTCACGAATCCAGCATTAAATTATTCACCATCCTTAACAGCGTAGTTTCCACCTGAAAAGAAAGAGAGAAATGAAGAAAATTTAGTAAAGTCGTCTCTACGCAAAATTCAATTCATGACTGCTTTCTATGTAAATGCTGTTTTCTTCTCCTAGACAATGCGAGTGTGGTATATTTTTTCATTGATAACTAAACACATTGGTTGCGAATTAATCTTGTTTGTTCTTTTATTCGCGATAATTGATTCATTTAATACAAATCATATTTTATAGTCAGACACAATTGCCAACATCTTGGTGGTTTTATGTCTCTCACGACAGTCTAGGGGTTAGGGAACTTTTATGAAGTTTCCAGTAAAACAAGTAAGACAAAAAAAACCACCAACACACGTTTTAATTCTCTTCATTATGCAGTCCACAAGAACTTTCAAACAAAAGACGTGATCCATATCTCGCCATGCAAATCTGAAACCCATGTCAAAATATATATTCAACTGAAAATTACTACGTTTAGAAAGAGATTGTCTTCAGCAATTTTTAAGGTTAAAAGGAAAAAGCAAACCCAAAAACATCATTAATATCGAGTAACAATTCGCATTTGAAGATTCGTAAAAATGTATGATCCAAGCTATACATCTATGCGTCATGCTAAAGATAAGAGAGGCGATCGTTTTTCCCTGATGAAGATGAACAATAATATGTTCCCAATCTCATTACAACCATATTTATTGTTTTTGCTCCAGCTCAATGTTATATCTATACAAATCGCTCAGAAAAATATGTTTTTCATACATTATTATTAATACTACACTTGACCAAAGTTTGATCTACAAAAATAAATGTAGTCATTTTAAGGACAGGTATGTTTTACAAGAAATGAATGAAGCAAAACGTATAACATCGGACATAAACCATCCATTTCATGGTGAATATGAACTATCACAGATAATTCACAGATTACTATCGAAAAGGGTCAGAACAGACAGATACAAAAACTCGTTTGTACCATCCTCCATCAGATTGCTACAAAATTGCCATACCTAGCGGACTTGTGTTTGTAGGGGTGTGTGTATGATTATATATGCGCAAAGAGATATTATGATGCAGGTTTGACAATGTACAATTTCCGCAGTGTTACACGTGTATGTAAAATGTTTTTTCCTCTTAAAAATTAATGTATTGATGTTGTTAAATTAAACCAAATGTGTATTATGTACGACTAAGAAAAGGATTCCCTATAGAATAATAAATGCGCATTTCATATTTTCCTATCTTATCTCGTAATGAACATACTAGTGTCTCTGTACAGCTTTCCAGTGAACTAGTCATCTCAGGTTATTTCACCATAGTTTTCCCTTAATCTGAGACCTGTAGATTTGTGTCACGTTAGCACTACATCAGGAGATGATGTTGTATTGATTTCAAGCGAGAAGACACCAGTACAGGAATCGACGTGTGTATCAATACCCATAAAGTGGAATGCATAGAACTAAATCACAATACTTGATAATATATTGAAGAACTAATTGATGATGGCCGACTTAATGTCTTTGAGAAAATATTCTTCTAAAATGATTCAAGAAAAGAGGAAAATATGCATTACAATGTTGTTATGTACTAATATCACCTGATTCGAAACGACAATAAAAGTTCGTAAATATATTATCGTGAAAGAAATAGCAGTAATAGGTATTGTAGCCGCATGTACTTTTGGCAAGGAAACTATGAATGCTAATCACATACATGGCTTGTGCATGAGCGTATTTAATATCAGTTCGATCGGCTGAGTTGGCATGGTTGTTACTTATGGATACTCTTATTTTCGGTTTATTCATACAAAATTTCTCATCTGAATGACACCTTGGTAAAGAATGTGAAGCACCAACGGCTCCAAGACATAGACTGTAAAGTAACCAAGTGGACAAGAAATAACAGTTAGAGTCAAAGATAGCTATTAATGTTTACGGAATTTGAAGGGAAATCATGGAAATTCAAAGGTTGCTGTAATTATAAGCAGGAAAAAGTTCATCCCTGAGTATGATTCTGTCCTAAGCACAAAAATTTAATTCTATAGGAGTAGAGCACGTTTGCTCTTGTTACTCAAAAGCGTTTCCGCTTTGATATAATTATTAATTGACTTTGATATCTATTCCTGAAAGCCAAGCAAGCATCTAATCATTGTACACTTTTCCTACTTTGTTTACAGCTCTCGTCACTGTTCGTTAGAAAGAAACCTGGTCCCTTGTCCATGGGTTGGTGTCAGTATAATGTGACCAGCTGAGACAGGAGTCATGGTATCCCCGCCCTGTTTCGTGTGTGGCAGCACATAAAATTGTCAGACGTCCGTCTTGGGGCCCGTTCACAATAAAGCCTATATAGTGCTGCTGTTGGACGTTAAACCCACCCAACCAACCAACCTGTCTTCATACAGTTTTTTTTAATGGCTTGCAAATAGATTTCCCTTTTTGGTGTACCGTCTAACGTGGTCTTTGGGTAAAAATTTAAACCCATCCAACATAAATAATTATTTGTTCACAAAGATGATTTGGTATGAGCACCGTTGCAAATTGAACTTTTATATGTTTCATTTTGAAAGAAAATCGATACCTGTGATGATGTATGTGCGAGACTCATTATAAATATTACATGTTGTAATGAACTTTTCAAAAGTAATCTCTCTCTCTCTCTCTCTCTGTCTCTCTCTCTATCTCTCTATCTCTCTATATATATTTATCTATCTTTCTATCTCTCTCTTCTGATGAGAAAGATGAGAAGCTAACCAAATCCCTTTTGGAAATTGAATCACCATCATCATTACATCAAAGAGACTTGAAAGTGTTCGCACCATAACAGTACCTCATCACAAGTTCATCTGACTTACATGTAAGTTACGCTCCAATTTCCTCACGGAAATGAATCCATTGGTGGAGAGAGTACGACGTCGTGTCTAGTCTAGACCAATAAAATTCCTGCTCACGACTTACTCACCCTATGGGACAAGTCAAGGGAGGTTTTCCAGCAATCGCGCCTAGGCAGAGCTTGCTTATCTACCGCCGTGTGTTAATAGTCATAGCTCGCGGTCCCGTGTACCTCTCATTGCAGCTAAGTAAAGTAATTCATTAGCTTGTCTTAATGGCCTGGCGGGTGGGAATAATCAAGGGAAGGCATCAAGTGAATAAACTGTAAATAAAAGTCACATTGTATAATTATCTAATTATACCACTAGAATTTGGCAATTCCTAGAACAAAATAAAATGATCTAATAGATACTAAACCAAGAAAACAAAACAGCCAAAACTATAAACCGTCTCCGTGGATGGTTGAGTAAGCTTGGTCTCAACCAGTAAAAATCTGTGACACAGACACTTCAGAACGGTATTTTTAGTAAAAAGAAATGAGTTGTTTTTTTAACTTGTTTAAAAATGAATAATTTCCGTGATACGTAGAGTGGAGGGTAAATAGAATAATGGTGATGAGTCAAAATTTATGTTGGAGAAGTTTTTTGTTTTGTTTTCTTGAAAATAAAAACTATTGTTAAATGGAGGACTAAAGCATGAATGAAAATGAGCGGCGATATGGCGTCTTCGATCTTTACCTATAAAGAATGGAATGTTTGTTTTCTCAAACTAGAAAGACTGCTCAACATTGATATGCTAAGATCGATAACAATACCGTTTAAAAAAGGTTTTGGAAAAATTGATCTTTACGTCTTGTGTTTTTATCAGTAAAAAAGAGCATAACACTAAAACTTAAAGTAAAGGTAGAGGTTGTTTGCTTAAGGTCCGATGTCAGCAGCTAGTTACTTGTTATAATGGTGACGCGGTTTTAGAAGTTCTTTGATGTGGCAGCAGCTGACAAGAAAATAGCTTGATCGTGTTTCTTAGCATTATTCACTCAGAGACCAATAATACTTCCCTCATCAATTATTGTAAAAGATCATTTATCCCCCCCCCCCGAATCCCAAGTCCTTGTTATTCTTTCACTAGGTTTGATAAACACACAAGTACACAAACAAACAAAGGGTCTAAAAAATATTAGTCTAGTATAAACATAATTAACCTTTTATAGAAGCCAATTGTTTTGGTTACTATAGTGTAACATAAACTTGAATTGGGACATTCAGTCCACAGATGAACTTAAGAGACGTCATCATTCAGGACAAGAGAGAAAAAAAATTCTTCTTTCCTGATCCATATTTCTGGCGGGAGGAGGAGTACCATCCCATCCTCAGTTTATAGAGAAAATAGAGTAAACTTTATGTGAAAAAAAAGAGATGAATTACTTTTCAGCGGAGTAATACAGCAAAAGAAAAATATAATGGAGAGCGGGCTTGAAAAATATTTCGATGAAGTAGCAAGATACTGCGTCAATAAAAAGCAGAGTCGTTTTCGCATAGACAGAGTATTCTTCGCGGCCGTCAGACAGACTCTAGAGTGTGTTGGGCGGTCGCCAGGTGGCGTGTGGATCATTATGGTCCGTTTCACCGATACCACAAAGCCCAGGTCTCCAATCCCCATGCCAGGAGCGGAGATCCCATTAAGCCCGCGGCTCCAGACAGGAGTCATGGTATCCCCGCCCTGTTTCGTGTGTGGCAGCACATAAAATTGTCAGACGTCCGTCTTGGGGCCCGTCCACAATATAGTCTATATAGTGCTGCTGTTGGACGTTAAACCAACCCAACCAACCAACCAACCTGGTCCCTGGTCCACATTAAACGGGTACAGGTGCACTGTCTTACGGGAGCTTCAACCTTCTCGAATAACTAATGAATTGTTGGCTCAAAGATATCGCATTCAAACAGACTTGGAAGAATAGATCGCTCAGTGAGTGAAAATGGGCTGAACAAAAGAACGGTACGTAAACAGGAGAAACTAAAAATAGAATGTTTTCGTAAAAGTTTCTCAGTTTCGGAGACGTAAAGCACAACTTCCCTAATTGCAAAACATCCATCACCTCTGTGCGAAATCTTCTACAAATTCAAAGAGCCATGCATGGTTTCAAAGAGAGATCTGTGTTTATGTACTCAGCTTGCCCTAATTATCTCAAACAAAGAGCTGTGGATCATTGCATATAGCATCAAAGGTGTTTTTCAGATAGAGGAGATTTTTGGTCTAGATCAATAGCAATATTGTGTACATCGCATCAACAGAGATGAACATGATTAATAGCGAGCAGTAATTTCGTTGTTGTTTTTACTCCTTGATTTACATCTGTTGAAATGTCCCGAAGATTCATAATAATTTATGATCCAAGCTATACATCTATGAGTCGCGCTAAAGATAAAAGGCGATCTTTTTTCTGTCATGAAGATAAACAATAAATATGTTCCCAATCTCATTAGAACCATAATTATTGGTGTTTGCTCCAGCTAAAAATATCTCTATATAAATCCCTTACAAAAATATTTTTACACACATTAGTAATATTACACTTGACTTAAGTGGTAGAGCGTTTGGTCTCCAGATTGGCAGGTCCGCGGTTCGAATCCTATGGTCGGCAGAATTATTTGTCCAATTTTGTCCCTGTAACTGGTTGGGTCGCTCATGTCAGTGTAATTTGGGTTTTATTTTTATTTTTTTTTTTGGGGGGGGGGGCGGGGGCCCTGGGGGGGGCTGGGTGGCCCTGGGGTAGAACATCGGCTTCCGACGCAAAAGGTCCGTGGTTCGAGCCCTGTCAATCTCGCTCCCTACTGGTTGGGTCGGTATCAGTTTAATGTGATCGGCAGGGATAGGAGTCATGGTATCCCCGCCCTCTCTCGTGTGTGGCAGCACATAAAATTGTCAGACTCCAGTCTTGAGGCCGATCCACAATATAGCCTATAAATTGCTGAAGTTGGGCGTTAAACTCAGCTCTTCCTCAGCATCTTCTGGTATAGAGAGGCGCCGGTGTTCCAGCTAATCTTTTCTGCCCCCCCCCCCCCCCCCCAACTTTGGTCAATATTATCTTGAGGCAAACCGAACACAGAGTCTCTAGAACGTCTATGACGTACGATCCTGTGATGTATTATCAGTGTCTATTTTGTTCCGAGAGAGGCGCATTCTTATTGTTTGGAGTCGCCTGTTTGGCTGCTCAATTCATTGAGTTTGTGTCAATACATGCCGAAGTTCATATCACTATCCAAGACAGGACTACAAAGCTTATATCACAGACATTAAAACAAACCATGCTATGTTTTTTTTCTGAGAAACTCTTCGTCTCGTTCGATGCTCTGAATATAATAGAGGTTGTGTGAGAACGAGAGGTTTACTAAAAACAAAGACGATAGGAAAGGGATACTACACCGATATCCAATCAAAGATCTGTCGCAGATTGATGGAGCCAATGGCGATCGCGCTCTTTTCCAAAGCGTTCAAAAATTGATGCGCATCTAGATCAGGAAATCCCCACAGGATTATAGTTTTAAATGGAAAACCCCGTTTGTGAGGATTGTGATTATGCCATTCGTTTTTTTTATAGATAGGTAAATACAATAAATTATATGCCATTAAAGAGGTAGATAGACAAACGGAAATTTAGAAACACATAGATAAAAGGCTGAAAACAAGATCACTCCAATAAACAGCAAGAAAGCTTGTATTCATGTTGTTAGAAGTAACCATGTAAAAAATCAATGGAGGAAATGTTGATAGAAAGCATAGAGAACTGTTGAAAAAACGCGCTGAGATAGACCGAGCTAAAGTGATTTGAATTTTAGATCAGTTGACAAAATGAACGACATTGTTCGGGGATGAAGGGAAGAACTCAAGGTCTCTGGTCGTTCGGATTTCTCCGAACAGATGCCATTGTGTCGTGCTCTAACGAGGCGATGATCAGGTTATAGGGCCCTCAGGGGCGTAGCTTTGGGCATCTCATCATGAGGAGGTCCCCCTAGTAATTCGGTGTTGAGGTGCTTCTAGTTTTAGCATTGTTATTACAAGTTGGGAGTAGAGCTAGATTAGCACAAGCAGTAATGTTGTAGTATGGAGTCTATGAAGCTATACTTGCTTTGTGAGTAATAGTTTGAGTGTTTGTGTATGTGTGTGAAAGAGAGATTGTCGTAGATATGTAGATAGATAGATAGATAGATAGATAGATAGATAGATAGATAGATAGATAGATAGATAGATAGATAGATAGATAGATAGATAGATAGATAGATAGATAGATAGATAGATAGATAGATAGATAGATAGATAGATAGATAGATAGATAGATAGATAGATAGATAGATAGATAGATAGATAGATAGATAGATAGAAAGAAAGATAAGTGGGTTGGCAAATAGATACATAGATAAATAAATAGACACATATGCAAATATACAGCTGTGGATAAAAACAAAGAAAGATAAAGAGAGAGAGAGAGAGAGAGAGAGAGAGAGAGAGAGAGAGAAAGAGAGAGAGAGAGAGAGAGAGAGAGAGAGAGAGAGAGAGAGAGAGAGAGAAGATAGACAGATAGATAGATAGATAGATAGATAGATAGATAGATAGATAGATAGATAGATAGATAGATAGATAGATAGATAGATAGATAGATAGATAGATAGATAGATAGATAGATAGATAGATAGATAGATAGATAGATAGATAGATAGATAGATAGATAGATAGATAGATAGATAGAAAGAAAGAAAGATAAGTGGGTAGGCAAATAGATACATAGATAAATAAATAGACACATATGCAAATATACAGCTATGGATAAAAATAAAGAAAGATAAAGAGAGAGAGAGAGAGAGAGAGAGAGAGAGAGAGAGAGAGAGAGAGAGAGAGAGAGAGAGAGAGAGAGAGAGAGAGATAGAGCCAGAGAGAGAGAGAGAGAGAGAGAGAGAGAGAGAGAGATAAGAGGAGAGAGAGAGAGAGAGAGAGAGAGAGAGAGAGAGAGAGAGCTTTAGTGAGTGAGAAAGAGAGAGACAAAATCCTACATCCAATCTATATTACTGTCAACAACTATTGTAGATTATGTTAGCTTTGAGTCCCGCCTTGTCAGACAAAATCATTGTAAGCTTACACTGTACAGAGATGGGTCCACCCATACGTCTTGTGGATCGATTGTCTCCGTCAAGCATCTATACTCTTCTACTCTTCTACTCTTCTACTCCTCTACTTCTCTACACCTCTACAAACACTACACAGATCGGCTTGCCTCAACCTAGATTTCTTAACCCCACGGTCAAGTTGTGAAAAGCTTCACGTTTTTCGGCAGGATGTTTTTGCTAGTAGCTGGGTATGTGAAACAATCGGTGCGCAACTGCACTTTTCACATTCACTTTAAATGCTCGTTTCTTAAGGGGTTTGCCGTTTGATAAATTTAAACTGTGAAACCCGTGAAGGTGATTTTGTGCGTGAAGCTCGAAGCTTTCTCAGGTGAAATTTATTTTGCAGATGGTCATTTCAAGTAGTGCCTTCCCGTTTAATGGGAGGTGGGGGGGGGGGTCCAGGGATAGAACATCGGCTTCCGACGCAAAAGGTCCCGAGTTCGAATCCTGGCTGTTGCGTTCACTACTGGTTGGGTCGGTGTCAGTATAATGTGACCGGCTGAGACAGGAGTCATGTGACAGCACATAAAATTGTCAGACGTCCGTCTTGGGGCCCGTCCACAATATAGCCTATATAATGCTGCTGTTGGACGTTAAACCAACCCAACAACCCAACATCCCGTTAATGCTCCTTTTCTTCAGGCATTGTTATTGATGTCATGAAATTGTATGTAAAACCCATGAAGATCTTTACGTGCTTGAAGCTTTCTCACGTGTTATTGATTGTTCAGACGGTTCACAAGTAGCGCCTTCATGGTTTTTACACCCTCCACAATTAAATTTATGTAAAAAAAATAATCTCCTTTAATGTAGACAGTTCAATACTTTTACTGGCGTTAAAAATTGTTATTAGACATGAATAAAATCATGACTTTTTTTCTAATTTACCGTTGCATATTAATGTCGATGTTTACGGTATATTTTTTTATCTTTTTATCACTGGGGAAAAATCATGAAAAATTATTTAGTGTGCGATTACTGTACCATCTCGAGTAAATATATTGATTGAAGAAAGTTTGAATTATTACATTAATTTTGCATACTGGGCGAATTCAGTTTTCAAAATCAGTGTTTCCAAAAGAAGCCCCAATTGGTTTTGAAAATTATAGAAATTTCGAAACAAGGTTTGATTAAATTCTTTAACCTACTCTAACAGAGATATAATTCAATCCTTTATGTTCAACTAATTTTTTTTTCATGTTTTGAATCACATCAAAAAGTGCGGGGCGTACCAACACGAAGCCTCCTATAACAAAAACAAACAAAACAAAAAAGTTAATGTCATTTCACTCAAACATTATAAAAAGGCGAGGTTTATTATATTCCTGCAATAGATTGAGCGAAACCTATGAAAAGCTCTATGTCAGAAGTTTACATTGTGTCCTCTTGGGAGTTATGCGTACTTTAGCAAGATGTGAGAAAAGTTCGGGCCTAGGCACGTACTTTAGAGGGACAGAAGAGAATGATTAATCAAACTAGAATCGATAAACGGGAAAAACATGACTGAGGGCGGTTGAGGAAAGAGAGAGAGTGTGAGAAAGGAAGAGAGAACGTGAAAGACAGAGAGAGAGAGAGAGAGAGAGAGAGAGAGAGAGTCAAAGGAAGAGAGAGAGCGTAAAAAAGAGATAGAAGGGAGAGAGGGGGAGAGAAAGGAGTGAGGGAGAAATAAAGAGAGGGAGAGAGAGATAGAAAGAGAAAGAGAAAGAAAGAGAGTGAGAGTAAAAGAGAGGAATGAAAAGAGAGACAGACAGACAGACAGGCAGACAGACAGACAGACAGACAGACAGACAGACAGACAGACAGACAGACAGACAGACAGACACACAGACAGACACACACAGACAGACAGACAGACAGACACAACAGACAGACACACAGACAGACAGACAGACAGATTTGGACATAAAGCGAAAGAAACAAGAGAGTGAGAAAACCGAAAAGCTTTGCAACTAAAATGATGAGTGAGTGTTAGGGAAAAAAGAGAGGAATACCAAGAAAGAGTGGACTTGAGTGAGAGACAGACAGATAAATGTGGAAAAAAAAAGAAAGAGAGAGACAGAGACCTATGCACACGCAGGGATTTATTCATTTATTCATTTATGCATTAGATTTTGGCTGAATGAAATAAACCGCAGAGTGGCCAAATAATATGTCGATTGTTGTAGACACCAAAGCATCTCTCAGGAAACAGTGATATTTAAACAATGTTAGGGATAAATTGAAATATAATGTGGCCCGTCTTTCTAAGTATGTACTATAGCAATAGTAATTAAGTTGGGTCATTACTACCTACAAAATTATCATTAATACGAGCAAAACTTTCGTTAATATTAATAAAACAAAAATATTGTGAATAACATGTCGAAAGTTTTAAATAATAGTATTAATACCCTCAAAAAATGCCATTCATACCAATCTATGGTGAATTAAATACCGTAGAATACAGAAGACAGAAAAAGCTACCCAAGTTCATTCAGACACTGAGCCTCCTAGTTGACAAGTCCGTCTAGTCAGGGCTTACGGCTACTCTTCTGGATATCCCCGCTTCTAACGCACGCCAAGCTCAGAGTCCTGTTTAAATATCTTCGGTTTATGATGGGTCTTAATACCGTATAATGATTCAATAGGTCAGAAAGGCCAAACTCTGTGTCTAGCTCTAGATGTTTTAATGCGTTTTTTAGAAGATCATTACCGCTTATAGCTTCAAGAACATCAGGAAAAAAAATATACCCGATTTAAGGGAGGGGGAAACGATATGAGTAGAATAAAGAGAGACATAATAATAGTGGGACATCAAGCCAGAGGCAAAGAGGTTGAGAGGTTGGATGCTTCTATTTTAGCATCGTTCTAAAAGATTCTTAAGCCGGGTTTTATGATAAGGGAAAAAATGTGTAGAGAACTGGTTTACATGAATTTATATCTGGCTAGCCTCACTGGGAAATTACAAATTTATTAAACATTTTTCTCCCTCGAAAATGCAAGTATGTAAAAGGCGATCTGAAATGAATCACTAGATATAATCGTTGTTTTCTTTTGTTGTTGTTGTTGTTGTTTTGTTTTTGTATTTTTTTTTTTTTTTGTTTCCTTTGCGCATCGATTTGTTTCAGTCTCATTCTTTTGCCAAACATTTTTCTTCGCTCGAAAATGCTAGGCAACCTGAACTGAATCACTTGATAAAATCATTTTTGTTTTTTGTTTTTCTTTTTGTTGCTTTTGTTTTTTATTTGCGTATCGATTTGTTTTAGTCTTGTTCGATGAATTGTAACAATTGAAGAAGTATTTTCCCTGCGCAGACAAAAAGATGTAGAGAGCGCGGGAAATCTGAAGAACATCTCAGCCTAAGCTTCGGGGAAATCCGATTCCTTGTTGACACGGGAGTTACGATAATTTGTACACAGAGATCCGACGTTTCCCAAACAAAGCGCTTGTACTAGATCTAGTTTGAGCAGAGTTCTGGAAATACTTCAACAGACCAAGAAAGTGAGCGAGACAATTTAGATTGGGGAAATAATCGCTACAAAATAGTGACTTGTGAATAATGATGGGTTATTAAATATTTCGATAATAGTCAGTCAGTCAGTCAGAGTCCCTTCTCTTTCCAGAGGTTGGATGCCATGGTCTTCCATCTTTCTCGTTCAAGCGCAATCTCGCAGCACTCGTTGATTTTCATTCCAGTCGAGTCCTCCACATTCTTGGCCAAACTTATCCGCCTCCTTCCTCTACCTCTCGTGCCTTCCAGCATACCCTCTACGATCTTCTTCTGCAAGGAACTGTCCGTAATATTTAATTTTTCTCTCTTTCACTGTTTTGAGGAGCTGTTTTTGCTTGATATTTACCATCTCTAGTATTTCAAGGTTTGTTTCTTTTCTTTCCAAGAGAGAGAGAGAGAGAGAGAGAGAGAGAGAGAGAGAGAGAGAGAGAGACAGACAGACAGACAGACAGACAGACAGACAGACAGACAGACAGACAGACAGACAGACACAGAGAGAGAGAGAGAGAGAGAGAGAGAGAGAGACGAAATATTAATGCGGAGAATAACAGTAAATATTATTTTTTGTTTCATGACGATTGCAAAACAATAAATTTAGATATCCATGATGGTTCTGGTGAATCACTGGCAAAGTAAATATTCTAGGGCAGCGATAGCCTATCGGACCTTCATAGACGTAAAACCAGTTTTAGATAAGGGCGCTCCAATCAGGAAAACATTACTCTGACCTTGACCTTGGAGTCCCCGAAGAGCTCACGAGTAATCTCTGGGGATTATTTGATATGAATATATTTCCCACAATTCCCTACCGGGTGGAAGCGGCTAGATCCAGACATATTTATTCTGGGCGATCTGATTAGGAATTCAGGTTAGCAGAAAGCTGCTGGAAATGAACATATCATTACGATCTTTAACGATAATGGTGCTAAAATGTAATAATAAACGGTACTATTGGACTTAAACGCAGTAAAAAATAATGCACGTAAAAATGAAATGCTTCAATGGATGATTTTTGTGACCTGATTCTTTCATATTTTTTTTAGTAAAAATTATCTGTAGTTAGCCAAGGGTGCACTAGGTTTACGAATGATTTTATGCGGAACGGGTCCCAACTTTGATTTGAACCACAAACTTCCTGATTTTAAAATAGAGAACTAACTTATTCAGCTCTCAAATTTTCCTTCAGTGCAATTATTAAAAAGACACAATCTTGTCTTCATACAGTTTTTGTGATGGCTTGCAAATAGATTTCCCTTTTTGGCGAACCGCAAAAGGACCGGGTTCGAGCCCTGGCGATTAGGCTCCTTACTGTTTGGGTCGGTGTCAGTTTAATGTGACCGGCTGAGACAGGAGTCATGGTATCCCCGCCTTGTCTCGTGTGTAGCAGCACGTGGAATTGTCAGACGTTAGTCTTGGAGCCCGTCCACAATATAGCCTATATATTGCTGATGTTGGATGTTAAACCAACTCAACAACAACAACAACTAACGTGGTCTTTGGGTAAAAGATATAAGCACATCCAACATAAATAATTGTTTACAAAGACGATTTAGCATGAGCACCGTTGTACGTAGAACTTTTTAATTTTAATTTTGAGAGACAATTTGACACCTGTGATGATGTATGTGCAAGACTCATTCTAAACTTCTACGTTGTAATGAACTTTTGGAAAGTAATCTCTCTCTCTCTCTCTCTCTCTCTCTCTCTCTCTCTCTCTCTCTCTCTCTCTCTAACTCTCTCTCTCTCCCTCCCTCTCTCTCTCTCTAATATCTAGCCATCGTTCTATCTCTCTCTCTTCTGATGAGAAAAATGAGAAGCTAACCAAATCCCTTTTGGACATTAAACCACCATCATCATTACACCACCAAAGAGACTTGAAAGTGTTCGCATCATAAAAGTACCTCATCACAAGTTCATCTGACTTACATGTAAGTTACGCTCCAATTTCCTCACGGAAATGAAGCCATTGGTGGAGAGAGTACGACGTCGTGTCCAGTCTAGACCAATAAAATTCCTGCTCAGGACTTACTCACCATATGGTCAAGTCAAGTCAAGAATTTTTTCCAACAATCGCCCCTAGACAAAGCTTGCTTATCTACCGCCGAGTGTTAATAGTCATAGCTCGTGGTCCGGTGTACCTCTCATTGGGGCTAAGTAAAGTAATTCATTTGCTTGCCTTAATGACCAGGAGGGTGGGAATAAGCACGGGAAGGCATCATTTTATAAAGACTGTAAATAAAAGTCACATTCTATAATTATCAAACGATACCACTAGAATTTGGCATTTGTAAAACAAAACAAAATGATCTAATACATACTAAACCAAAAGAACAAAACAGCCAAAACTATAAACCATTTCCGGGGATTGTTAAGTACGTTTGATGATGTGAACCAGTTAAAATCTGTGACACAGGCACTAGAGAACGGTATTTTTCTTATAAAAAGCAATGAGTTGTTTTATTAACTTGTTTAAAAAATGAATAATTGCCGTGATATAGAGAGTGGAGGATAAATAGAATTGCTTGATAATGGTCATGGGTCAGGTTTAATTTTGGAGAAGTTTATTTTTTTATTTTATTGAAAATTATTAAATGCAGGACTAAAGCCTGAATGAAAATGAGCGGTGACAAGGCGTCTTCGATCGTCGCCGTTCAAGAATGGAATGTTTGTTTTCTGAAACTAGAAAGACTGCTCAACATTGATATGCTATAATCGAAAACAAGATCGTTAAAAAAGGGGATTTTGACAAAATTGGTCTTTGCGTCTTGTTTTTTTATCAGTAAAAAATCAGCATAACGCTAAAACTTAAAGTAAAGGTAGAGGTTGCTTAAGGTCCGATATTAGCAGCTGGTTATATTGGGGACGCGGTTTTAAAAGTTCTTTGATGTGGCAGCTGACAGGAAAATAGCTTGATCATGTTTCTTAGCTTTATTCACTCAGAGACCAATAATACTTCACAATCGCTTGAAACGGGAAATCTAGAATCGATCATCAGCTCAGATGAACTACAAAATAATCGATGCACCCTCATTAAGATCATTTATCCCCCCCCCCCATGTCCTTGTTACTCTTTGATAAACACACAAGTACACAAAGAAACAGAGCGTCTAAATATAATAGCCTAGTATAAACATAATTAACCTTTTATAGAAGCCAATTGTTTTGGTTACTATAGTGTAACATAAACTTGAATTGGGACATTCAGTCCACAGATGAACTTAAGAGACGTCATCATTCAGGACAAGAGAGAAAAAAAATTCTTCTTTCCTGATCCATATTTCTGGCGGGAGGAGGAGTACCATCCCATCCTCAGTTTATAGAGAAAATAGAGTAAACTTTATGTGAAAAAAAAGAGATGAACTACTTTTCAGCGGAGTAATACAGCAAAAGAAAAATATAATGGAGAGCGGGCTTGAAAAATGCTTCGATGAAGAAGCAAGATACTGCGGCGCAATAAAAATGCAGAGTCGTTCTCGCGTAGACAGAGTGTTCTTCGCGACTGTCAGACAGACTCTAGAGTGAGTTGGGCGGCCGCCAGGTGGCGGGTGGATCATTATGGTCTGTTTCACCGATACCACAAAGCCCAGGTCTCCAATCCCCAGGCCAGGAGCGGAGATCCCATTAAGCCCGCGGCTCCAGACCAGGGGCCGTTACTTCCTGCTTCCTGTTTAAGACAGCGCGGCTTCTGGTTATGGGCGCACTGTTGGACTGAACACACGGTTCAAGCTTCTTCTAAACGTGCACGAATCTTAACGTGGTACACGAAATTTGTGGGATTTTGTTGTTTAAGTTTATTGTAGATTTTACGCAATTTCTATAGCGTCAGAAAAGTCCTAGTAAAGATTATCCAACGTGTCCAACAGAGATCCTATTCAGCGACAGGTGGTATTATTACAAGGCGCAGAAACTGATGTACAATATAAGCCTTGGTACAGGGTAATGGAGCAAGGCAAGGACAAAATGTGGCAAGTCTCATCCAATTTTTATCTGCACGCTAAGAGGCGAATCCCTAGCCGGTTGAGTTCCTTGGCCCGAGGCTATAGAAGTTGGAGATGTTGCTCATCATCAGTGATGTAAAGCATGGAGATACTTGAAAGGTTTAGTGTGTCACAGGCCATCGTGAACCTTAATTTAACTCTGTTTGTCTGTCTGTATGTCCGACTGTCTCTCTGTCTGTCTGTCTCTCTCTGTCTCTGTCTCTCTATCTCTCCCACCCTCTCTCTCTCTCTCTCTCTCTCTCTCTCTCTCTCTCTCTCTCTCTCTCTCTCTCTCTCTCTCTCTCTCTCTCTCTCTCTCTCTCTCTCTCTCTCTCTCTCTCTCTCTCTCTCTCTCTCTCTCTCTCTCTCTCTCTCTCTCTCTTCCTTCTCCTATATTATTTAAGGTTACTTTTCGTGTATATGTATCTTAATACTGAAATTTAAGTAGGCGAGGAAAAACAATCGATTCATCGATTACCCAATGATAAATTGTAAATGATGGCGCTTATTCAATCCTTTCCAAATTTATCTTATTTCATCTTTTTTTTGTAAGTTTTCAACAAAGCAGTAACACAATAATAATGTTCCCTCATACTTCGTATAAATAAATAAAATGTGTCGTGTTTTTTTCCCTAAATCAGTGACTGTTTTTCTTTACTTTTCGTGTGCTAACCTCAAGGTAATTTTAACCTGAATACTGCGCTTTAAACTGAACATTTATTTTACAACCACATCGTGCCCCCCCCCTCCCCCACACCCCCATTTTACAACCACATCGTGCCCCCCCCCCCCTTAACCCGCCCTGAAACCAACCCTTCTACGAGACTAGTAGTTCCCAGTGTTAAATCCTGTTTCTTCAGTTTGTTCAGTGGGGAAAACCACGCTTTGACAAGGAATAAGCTTTTGTATGGCCCCTCAAATAGCAGAGAGCTTTTCGCAAGAGGGTCTCGGATGAAAATTCCTCCATCAATATCAAATTTGTTTAAATTTAATTCTGTATCGCCTCATCGCTTCACGTAATGTCTGAATATTTAGGTCAAATATGATAATTTTACGCAATGATCAATCTTAAAGTTTTCAAATTCTAAGAAACAGTGAAGGACGTACATGATATTTCTGCGTAGGGCCCCTCCTATCGTGTAACAATGTTTAAAGGGAGATTCAAAGCAAATGGATTAAGTAAGGCTCCTCAAGACTGTGTTAGAGTTTTCCGCAACTTCATCTGTCTTTTTAATGAACAGTGGAACTTCTTAACAGAAATCATTCATAGCCAGATCATTACAATCGAAAAACAAATTATTCGCATTTCTACCGTCCTCCTTTTAAATTAGTTTGTATGTCCAAGTTCACCTTGAGTTAGAAAATTCTCAGCCTTATTTCACCTTCAATAAGAGTGAAATGTTTAGAAATATCTGGCAAGAATCATTTTTATTAATATATAAGCTAGTTCTTCCTTTTCTTCTCCCGGCAAACGGTTTTATCGATCTTCAATCTGTGTGCATTAATTTTGCCTTCATCATTTCCTTGCGTGTCATCCATTCCGTGTGAGGCTCTAGATTTATGGATATTAATTGATTGTCTCCAAGCGATGTTTGTAACTCTTATGGTGAAATCTAATTGCGATTTATCTCCATTCTCATCATCTTCTTCTTCTTGCCATAATATTATAAAGATTTTGGGATTCAAATATGTTCAACCTCGTTCCATTATTATTACCGGCTGTGAATATATGAAACTGATCTGTTAATTAAAACTTGATGAGGCGTTGATTTTATTAGTTTTAATTTTCTCTGGCTTATTTCTAATTGTACTGTATGTAAAATTTGGGATTTTAGGGTGGAGTGGTTTGGATTTGATCGCGTGTCTAAGTTTGAGACGAAGAAAATTATATCTATAGATTCGCATTTTGAGACTTATTGGGGCATTTAAATGTCGCTTGACTCCAGGTTTTCTTCTTAATTTTTGGCTCAATATGCTCAATGGAGAAAAATAGCGAGTATTTGCATAACCTACAGATTATGCCCACGTAAATCTATGACAATTAACTAATGCATCACACATTTTTGTAGAAATGTCTATCCCCCCGCGAAAACACCTTCACCAAATCAATTGTAGACAATCGCTCAATTATAATACGATTATGATATGAAGCCCTATTTTCAGGTTTTATATAAACTCATTGACGAGCCACAAGCTTTTTTCTACATTCTGCGTTCAAAAACTCATAGATTGCAAAAATTACCATATTTTAAATCTCATGACCTGTAGAAAAATCGAAATTCATGTCGTTGAATAAGAAAACATCCCTGATAAAAAGGTCAGTCGAATTTCCAGCTTAAACTGTTCATGATACATGCACAACCAAGATATTGATCACCATTAAACGGAATTGATTGCGATATCGGTCCTGATCATAACAATTTAAGCGTGGTTTATCAGCAGCAACTTCATCATTTAAACACATTGCTAGGCTCAGCACTGTTTAGACTATCTCAAGGCCGTAACCAAAGTCATCTCTATATTGAGCAATGGATAGGCTGACATTTACACAGGGGATTTCCTGAGTTTGCTGAAATTCCACGTCCGTTATCTTTGTAAATATTTCCTAACCAGTTTTTTTTTAACGGATACACAATTGAGTGATATTTCTTTTTCCCTGGTTTCTAAACAAACATTTGACGACAAAGGATGTCTAGAGTCACTAAGCTTTATTATAATACCTCTTTAAAGACATCTAATCTTGTCTTCAAACAATTCGTTTTATTTTTAATGAAAACTTCATAGAGTCCTACTTTTAGTACTCAGGAATTTTACTATTTGCCTAAACCAAACTTAAAAAGCAAATTTTCCTTAATTGGTCTTTAATTGTAAACTACATGACTGCCTCTAAAAGGTAAAACGTCCTTTATTGCTTTTCATTTGTAATTGAAACCCATGGTTCTGTTGCCTATGTGTCTGGGAGTATGGTTGTTCTAGAGAAGTTGGTGTTGTTATGGTGAAAAAGTTGCTTAAAGCAAGCTAAAGAAGTGTAAAATAATGAGAGAGTCCGCGTACCTCTTTTACTACCATGCGTACTGCGTTAACAGTTAAGTGTTATCTTTTTGCCTCAGTGTACTTCATTTCTTTATTCCATTTTAAAGAATTAACTATACTGAAATACCTATAGTCAATTAATTTTTTTCGTATTTTTTGTGCCTTGATATACCTAGTTGATTATTACGAACGCACTTTATATTTAGTTTTGATCTTGGTCTAACCTTCTATTTTAAAAAAAATTATCATTTGCTTCGAGGTCAGAAGTGACAATGGATTTGCCGGAGCTTATACAAGCTCGGGGGAAATTGGGTTACTTGAAAAGGCACGTAATTTGTCATCTGTCTGGCAGAGAGCTATCATTTATTCCTCTATGTTGGCATTAGTTGCAATCTTCCATCATTTTGCTCGGCGGGTTGTAAAGATCTAGAGAGTCTCACTATTGATTTTTGTGGAGTCGTTAAATAGGAATCATCCAGTAGTCTTAAATGTGTGATTGGTAGATCTTTGATTCCATTCTCATGTTACGTATGTTCATAATTTTAACTACTGATAAAACTAGTCTCTCCTTTAGAAGAAGTATATCTGTTTTTCCCTTCTAGAAAAAGTATATTTGTTTTTCCCTTCTGTCTGCTTCTATCAAACAGTCTATAAAACAGTCAGCGCTGAGCTCGTCCATATTATGTCTTCAATAAAACAAAAAATCATTTTTTTAAATCCCTCTATTATTCCTCCGCTCCCTGTGTCTTCCTCTCTTTCAATAAGATTTATTTCTTCCTTCCGAGACAAAGTGTAGGGATCGTCTGAGTGTCTGTCCCAACATGGAAGACATCAAACTGAAACAGACTCCTGGAACTCCGCTAGTATTTGTTTTGTGGGGAACACCGGTGGCTCTATCGTTAGTGCTTTGGTGTCAGAGTGGGGGTTCCGTGGTTCGAATCTCCATAGGTACCCCGTCTCTGTGTATAATTCTTCTAGAAACTTAGGCGACGTGAAACTAATCAAATTTTTCATTCGTTTTGCGTTTTGTAGGATGTGGAGCGTGGTTGTGTTGCGTGTCAAGCTTCGGATTCGATACAGGAGGTCGCGCGTTCGAAACCCGTTTAAGCCACCTTGCTTTCTACTGGTTGTTTCTGGCCAAGTCCCGGGTATAGGATCTTTCTTGAAATCTAAGAAACGTTACACTAGATTTCTTCGACTAACGGTTTTATTCGCTTCCTAGTCAGCTCCGCAAGCCATCATCGCCAGCGATTAACGATTCCTGGGGATTAGTTTTTGTTTTCCATACTAGGACAATCTTTTCAGTTATCACTTCAAGATTTTAGTACAGATGGTCTGCGTCGCTTAGAGCTTGCAGAATTGTTAGTCAGTAACTATTGGCCCGTTCAAATGATTTCCAAAGCATAAAAGATAAGACATGTAAAAAGGAGAAACTTGTTTAGGGTTTCCACTTTAATACCAACTACTAACTAATTAAAATGAATGTAAGGAACATTCGTAGCTCAAAATGTATAAACAAGAACCGAACAACAAAAGAAAAGAAGAGAAAGGCAGAGAAGAAAATGGGAGGAAAATATCATACAGAAGACAGGGGAGACGATGAATGCAATTCCAGTAAAGCAGAGGACAGAGGGAAATGGCGAGAGAGGGTTGCCTTCACTGTTGTCCCAGCCACGGGCTAGAGGAAGAAGATTGACACATCATCTCAGAGACTTATGATAATCGGAAAGTTATCATTCAGAGGTGATGAAAACTGATTAGGTTTGTGTCAGTATAGTTAACTGTGACTGCACAAGCCCCGGGCATCACTCTCTCGGGTGAGAGTATCTTGTTGGTACCAATATGTTGTAATTCCATATAAACAGAATCTGTACCTATACCAATAGAGGTGTGGCCATGGTCTACTGAATCCAGATTTAAGAGAGGACGATGGTTTTTCCATCACTGCATCTCTAAATATGCTTCTCCTATGCTGTCTCGGTTACATTTCGTGTCCTGCTCAACAGTAAGCAGTTTGGTACCTACCTCAGCGCAAAGGGGGAAACTTCGCTCTTACAAGGAATCGCAAAAATGAGCAGAAACATTTTCGCAATCCTTGTATGTAGATTCGGACTGAACAATCTAGAATGCATGTGACTTTACAGGGAAAGAATTGTTATTGCATAGGGTGACGGGGTGTTAATATTCCCTGCGAGATATAATTCCGATTAATTTAGGTTTGACAAAAGTGTGGAGTGCACTATTCAAAACACAATCGCTAGTGCTTTATTTAAACCACATAGGCGGACCACCAGAAATCAAGAGACAAATAACGAGCAACATTCGATTTATTGTTGCCATCACCAAATTTTCACCGGGCATGGAACAGAGTCGCAAATAAATCTCCCCAACTCATTACAACAAATAATAAGGCGCGATAGAAATCAGCCAAATCGGACTCGGCTTATGTAAAAATCTATTTACCTCAGTGAAAGGTTTTTCATGTCGGGATACCTGGTTACTGCCGGATATGACGTCAGGTTTGCCCACCCACATTCAGGCGGGTTTGTATCCCTATTGAGGAGAGAGAGAGAGAGAGAGAGAGAGAGAGAGAGAGAGAGAAAGAGAGAGAGAGAGGGGCAGAGATAGACAGATAGACTGATAGAGAGAGAGAGAGAGAGAGAGAGGAGAGAGAAAGAGAGAGAGAGAGGGGCACTCGGGGGATGTAGTCAGGCCGCACTGGACTACAGCAATTATAGGGGCATAGAATTCTTTCATGAGGGGGAGGGGAGACAGAGAGAGGAGGTACAGAGAGAGAGAGAAAGGGAGAGAGACGGGGAGACAGAGAGAGAGAGAAAGGGGGACAGAGAGAGAGAAAGGGAGAGAGAGGTTTTGAGATAGAGATAGGAAGGGCGTGGAGACAGACAGAAAAAGAGAGGAAGAGATAGAAAGACGGAACGAAGAAGACAGACAGGGCGAACGGAGGCACAAAGGTCGATAAACTGGTAGACAATACGGCGAGGCGAGAAGACAGAATGAGAGAAAGAAAATACATGAACAAATAATGAAGATTCATTGGGCATTGCCATTTAGGAGGCATTTGGGACCAGATGATAAATGAATAAATTGAGATGGCGGGAAATTCTCCAGAAAATCATCACATGATCCAAAGGAAACAGGTTAGGTTGGGTTGGGTTGGTTTAAAGTCAAACAGCAGCACTTTATAGGCTATATTGTGGAAGGGCCCCAAGACGGACGTCTGACAATTGAATGTGCTCCCACACACCAGACAGGGCGGGGATATCATGACTCCTGTCTCAGCCGATCACATTATACTGATACCGACCCAACCAAAAGGGAACGCAACAGCCAGGATTCGAACTCTGGACTTTTTGTGTCGGAAGCCGATGTTCTACCCCTGGACCACCGCGCCCACAGGTGTACCGTGTTATAATGAAATGTATTGATAAAATGACAAGGATGTTTAAAAATGAATTAGATGGGTAAATAGATGGATGGATGGAAAGATTAATAATTAGATAGAACGATAGATGGATAAATAGTGATATATGAGTAGAAAGATGGAGTTTAGGACAGTGGCATTTCCAAAAACAGATTGATAGACGTAGATAGCTATATAATGGGAATTGCATTGATCATAAAGTGTAACAATATTGATACGCATAGAATCAGGTTAAGTATGAACCAAAGAGAGAGAGAGAGAGAGAGAGAGAGAGAGAGAGAGAGAGAGAGAGAGAGAGAAAAAAAAAG
>RQTK01000815.1:95439-139391 GCA_003991915.1 Elysia chlorotica
GGAGGGGGAGGAGTGGGAAATCAAAACTTAATACCAACAGTTTGTATTCTTGAGCAACCCATCTTTCAAATGTTGCTCACTGTAATGTATTAGTAACCTACGTTGCTATCATTTGATAAACATTGGACCATATCTTATACACTTAGTTGTCTCATCACCAACTGGCCTTTTTACATTCAGTTATTTTTGTATTTTTGGACGCTGTGCTAAATTGTTGACTGCAGCACCCGGCAGTAGATAGCGACCTGCCCATCTCATATGAAGCAGATTTGCTTAAATATCATGTTGGAAAGGATATTAACAAACCTTGAACATTTTCATAATTCATTAAAAAAAAAGAATTGGCTTAAGATGTTATTTGATTGTTGGAATTATTATGCTGTTAGAAAGTATATTAACAAACGAAGATGTTATTTGATTGTTGGAATTATTATGCTGTTAGAAAGTATTTTAACAAACGTGGATATTTCGTTCGTTAAATTATAAAAAGGAATTTTTAAATAGTTAATAGGAATTTATTTCAGTGTTGCAGCAATGCTTTTAAGTTTTAGTTTCAGTTTTTGGAAAGCTAGGACAAACATTGAAATTGAAAATAGCAGCGTCAAACGTTAAGTGCTTCTTGCAAAATACACGACATATCAATTTAGAGCACCATTGTTTGGTGGGAGTACACAACAAGTTATTTATATGTGTACTTTATCAATAGTAGTTGCACTAAAAGCTTTGCGTGTTTACTCTATAGTCTCCGGAGAACCCCGATCAATAGTATAACGTTTAACAAAACAAAGAAGAATAATTTCAGTCAAAGACAGGCCATCAAAATCAATCAGGCGTGACTCCTATGACAGGACCTCCGTGGTTTAGGACAAACGAACAAATCTATGGTTCCACTCAGAATGTGGACTGAAATCTATGCATCTTTCATGGAGGATGATGATGGAGAGTGGGGGGAAGGGGGGGGAGAGGCAGAGGCAGGTAGTGGATAGACATAAGTTTTATAATATTTCACCCACAGGCACACTTTAGAATTGTGGGATTTTTATGCAAGTACAAACTAAGGAGAGGAGTTACAGGATTTTGGATAGTATTATACTTAATTAATTGAGGAAAAATCAATCACACATTGAGAGCATAACCTTCATTTTCGCATATGACATTACATATAGTCTTATTGCATGCCCTATCAATATTTTTACCAAGGCAACTGATTACTGAAAGAAACGGAGAGAGTTGATTGTCAGTCTGTTACTGATCTGGCACTTGAAGAAGAGGAAAATATATTTTTTATGTCATAACAGAAGATTTTGGTTCTGGGCCTGCATTAATGCTAAAAAGTTAAGGAAATAAAAGTTGTTTTTAAATTCCGACTAAACTGTAGGCTTTACAGTACTGCCTATAGGACTCTATGACTCTAGCTATAGATTTAAATATACCCAAAACTTTCAGGTTTTTATTTTCAACTCACCTCCTTGTATATAAGAAGGAAATGGCTTTAGTTTTACATCATAACTTGTAAATTGTTTTATTTGCTATGTTAAAAAATGCAATCAGATCCATCTGTGGGGCACAGGAAAAACGGACGTTTTAATTATTGACATTCCTGGGCAAAACAAGCCTGCAATACGATAGTGATTATCGAATTACACTTTTCAATTTAGTTTGATCGCAGTTTAAACGAATCAGTCTGATTGATGTTAATCTTGAAAACAAATACTTGTTTGAGAAACCTTTCAAAGATTAGTTCCAAAATTAGAAAGCTCAGCCCAAACAGAAGCTTTCCGCCGATTGGATCTACGTGAATCTAACAAGATTTGATGATATTCAATACTTTCCGTTTGAGCAACATACACCGGAGTCAAAAACTGTCCGGCAATGGCGTATTACAGGCCTTGTGTACCAGACGGCGATAACGGATGACCTAGACACGCCCCTTAGGCGTGGGATTTCCTCATCGCTCATTGGCTCCATGGAGTCTTGGACTTAGTTTTGATTGGATAGCGGCGCAAATTCCTTTACCGATCGTCTCCATTTTTGTCATTGGGCTCCAATGTCACAAGGCCTTTACTGTGTGTGTGCTTATGCCATCTGACACTGATAGCAAGCTGGATCTGCTGAAAGCCATGTATTACTGAAGTGCCTGAACAAGGGGGCATAACCATTGCTCTGCGCTGCTAAACTCTGGTCTCATCATCTGTGAGTTATGGCACTTGATCAATCTCTATAGAGCAGTCCGAAGCAATGTCGGTGCCTCAATTTCACCCATGAGTAATGATACATGATACAAATCTATAGAACGGGGGACAGCCATTATCTTATCGCGATCTTTTTTTTTACTCAGTAATGATGTCAACCAATGATGTGTAACCCTATAACCTATAGCCCAGAGCGGGCATGTTTCCCCAGAATGATGTCAACCAATCAAAGCTTGTCAAACAACAGGACAATACTGCTCTCATATTAAATAGATCGTTTCGTTTACATTTCTTTGCCGTTCTACCACTATATAGACCTTCAATGCTACTAATAAAAAAACATGATTTTATAAGAGATTTTGATCGTTCAGACACAAAGTAATAAATTTTAAAAAAGGACATTATAGGAGAGGTCAGTTATTAAGGACAAGGAGTCTTATTTTATTATATTAAAAAAAATCTCTAAATATAGAACAGACTGAATATTTACACACGAAACCGACCGCACCGATTCAAATATCAGTATATCCGGATAAAAACTATTTCGACTTTCCATGTACATCCTCGTACACCGGAACAAGATCGAAAGGGAATACGACTTGCGTGTGTTAGAAATCGAAACTAAATACATTGGACCAACGTAATTACAAGGACACTTTTAAACGGTAAAATGAAAATAAATATCTAGAGGCGAAATTGATTTAGGGCCCAAGGAACATAGCATCTATTAGAAAGAACAATGACGTTTGAGATTATTGGAATCTCGATTTTCAGAGAAAAAATTGAAGAAACATAGTCCTGTGATGGAAATAGTTTTAAGAAGCTTATAGTATTAAGTAGGATGCTTAGATGTTTAAAGATTAGGGATCATAATGTCCAAAGAGAGAGAGTAAATTTTGATGCCTGACTAACCATTATTTATATGCAACAGTAGAGCGTCTAAAGTCACGTCCTAGTTGTATTTGCTACCGCAGGTTAGATTTGCAATAGCTCCGACATTGCTTCGGTTGTAAATAATAGCGCTGTAAAAGACACTCGATTGAGCTGCACCAATCCCGTCATAAAGTGAGAGATATTTACAGGGGATAGCCATTGCTCCCACAGTGAGGGTTTTGTTTCGCAATCCGTTTGTTCTGTGGGTTAACAACACTCGCATACGTTGTGCCACAAATCAGTTATCGCTGTGTGAGGTGGGGATGGCAGGCATTAGCCACGATAAGTGATGGTTATTTTGATGCAGGACAGCAACAAAAAAAAAATACACGAAAAATGATTTAGAGCAATGTATAAAGGATTAACAACTGTCCCATTGACTGATAAAATAAAGCGATACGAGTTTCATGGTTATAACCTGTCTTTGTACAGTACTTTTTGGAATTATGGATATTACCCATATTTTTGGTATTTTTGTACATGAATTGATTTCATGTTTATATTTTCTTTTTGTTTTTAATCAGCTATTTCTGGACATAAATTGACTAGGTGGCTTTAGTTTTTTCGTGCAGTAATGGCCAAAAAACATCCGTTTGCTTTGCTAATACATTAAAACGACAACAACAGGTGTGTCGGGAATGTTGCTTTATAATTTGATTCTTCAGATGAAATTCCATCAGTAAATGCTGATTATCGCACATCACGTCAAGGCTTTCTGAATGTACGAGCAGGCGGGTGTCTTGATCAAGATTCATCTCCAAAAGGGAGCTAAAGGAAACTAACGAGTTGATAACTTTCAGGCGTCGCGAACCGGAAGGTGAAACGCTATTTGACAAATTTCATGGTCGGCGTATGTCTCATCCCTTTCCCCAGAACCAAGTTAGATTCAGTAAAGACTAGGAAACATAATAATATAAGAAATGGGGTTGCTGTTGCACGGCGAGTTATTCCACTGCATTGGAAGACATCAGTAATGATTGGTAGGTAGAGCCGCCACATGTGTCATCTTTGAGTAACCAGTTTTGTTGTTTGCGCCGTTTGTGATCTCTTCAAGTAGTGACCGCTCTTCATTAGTGCTCATTATGTTTAGTATTATTCCCCCGTCTGCAGCGGCTAATTAATTGATTAGCGGACTGAATCCTTAACTAGAGCTCATGTCTGCAAATTGAGTTATATAACCTGCGGTCAAATCACGTTTACTATTGACACACACACAGAAACTCACACACACACACACATAAACTCACCAAACAAAAAAATTCGCAGATACTTATGGACACACGATAATGACTGAAACCGCAAAAACAATAAACCCTCATCTTCAAGAAGAAATGGTATGCGAATTATAACTCTATGCACTTGGGACATTCCGCACCACCCTACACACACACACACACACACACACACACACTGTAAAGGGTGAAAAGTCGAACAATGTACAATTCTTATTCCCTGTAGAACAAAATGTGAGTAATCTTTCGAAAATATTCGCTTAATAAACTATTAATAAAAAAAATAATACACTGGAACGAAACGGTCGAAATTACAAAATCAATAGAATTAATCTCTTTATCTGTCCATTAAACTTGAATGATGGGTTTCCTCCCAGTCATGTGATTTTGTTTTAAAATACTGCTCTTCGGGTGGTGCTGTTTCGCAATGTAGTTTTTAATTACTTTGCAGCGGCGTCTATGTAAATGAATAGCACTGCACTGTTTGGCCGTTTCCCCTTCATTAATTAAACAAAAAGCAATTTAGAAAATGAAATCCTTATCGACTCTAATTCTCTTTTCATCTTAAAATATGTATTCAAAAAAGCAAAAAAAATGCACTTTTGAATAAGGCTATAATGAGATAGTATAGTGAGCGAAGTCACAAAATCTATAAATATCTTTACGCACACAATCACATTTTTTTTAATCACGAAATTATCCATAATTGATCTTCAGCGTGATTGGAAGAGATTTCCAGATACTGTATAACATCTTTTTAATTGTTAAACTACGAAATCAACAGCTCATTAAAAAATACTGACTTCTGCAATCAGTAACACGTCATCTAAGACCTACCGGGGGACCTAGGAGACGTTAAATGCAAAAAGAGAGAGATAGAGAGAGAGATAGATGGAGAGAGAATAAAAGAAAAAGAGATGGAGGGAAAGAGAGATAAGATAGAAAGAGAGAGAGAATGAAAGAAAGAGAAAGAGAAGAGAGAGAGACAGAGAGAGAGAGAGAGAGGGAGAGAGAGAGAGAGGTTAATTAGATGACTCGGGTAGCTTAACTGGTTAGCGCTCTGTACCGAGAGTGAGAGGTGCGCGGTTCGTATCCTAGATGATTCCACGGTCTCCGCATTATTATGATTTCTCGGGACACACGGGGCTGTAATACTTACCAAAGATGACTTTCAATCAATGAAAAATTATGGTGGTCTTTATTGTTTCGTGGCGGTTATTTTTTTTTAGTACATTGAGCTTGTTTCATGTTGTTATTTTTTAAACTTCTTCATTTATACTTTTTTATTTTTGGTTGGTTTTTTGTTTGTTATTTTGCATTTTACTAAGTGTATATTTTCCCTTTTCGATGATACAAAGTGTGCCAATTTTTTTTTAATTACAAAGATGCACCTAATATGTACTACGTTTTTATTTAAAATACAAGAACTTGAAATCCAAAATAATACAAATTGATTGATTGAACTAAAAAATGAGATGAGAGAAGACAGTCTCTCGTGCCAGAATAATTAATTTCCGACTCACCAATTGCTTTCCTTTAACTGTTTATGCTGCTCTGATTACGATAGAGCCTTAGGAGTACATCTACTAATATTATTGCCATGAATGTATGAATATAGAAATAACTTAATTGGTGGATTATAATCAAGAACTCATAGGGTATCATATGTTACTAAAATTAATCCCGTATAGATCTATTGGTTGAGTCTAATCTGTATCTAAGAAAAAGGTTGCTCAAAAGGAAAAGAAAAGAATAGAACAATAAAGAGAATCACTGTTAAAGCAACAACCGTCAGCCTCTATACACCATAGCAGGGTTTGTGAAGATCTATTTCCTTTTCATTGTCCCATTCCTCAAGTTTTATGGCTGACAATTAGTATGGGCAGTTTGTTCTGGGAGATCTATCATATATCCAGGAATTTGGTCTCGTTCCCACACAGCCTTTGATTTTCATTAGACGGGCTATGGAAGATCTCCGGTTAAGTGCGGGGAACCAGAATTATTGTTAGATAGTAAGCATATAAATTTGTCTACTTCCGTGGATGAAGAGAGCTTAATGAAGAGCAGCAATCATTTGTCAGGAGAGAGAGAGAGAGAGAGAGAGAGAGAGAGAGAGAAACAGCGAGAGAGAGTCAGAGGGGCAGGGAGAGGTAGAGAAATTGAAACAGAGAGAGAGAGACCATGAGGGAGACAGAAGAAGACATTTAATAGTGAAAGAAAGAAGAGAGAGCGAGAGAGAGAGAGAGAGAGCTAGAAAGAGAGAGATAAAGAGAGAGAGAGAGAGAGAGAGAGAGAGAGAGAGATAAAGAGACAGTGAAGGAGAAAGAGGGTGTGAAAGATAGGAAAAGGGAGAGAGAGAAAGAGAGAGAGATAGAGAGAGATAAAGAGACATAGAAATAAAGAGAGATAAAAAGAGAGACTGATACTGAGAGACAAACAGAGAGAGAGAGAGAGAGATAGTGAGGGAGTTAGAAAGACAAATAAAGAGACAGTGAAGGAGAAAGAGGGAGTGAGAGAGAGAGAGAGAGAAAGAGAGATACTCTCTTTACTGTCTCTTGCCAAACATGGTTGTGTTGAACTGTTTCCACTCAGACAAATAAAGCCTCGACTGATGGCTCTCGTGTCCAATAGTTCTATGTGTAGAGTATTGGACTGCCAAAACGGAGGTTTCGCGTTCAAATCCTGACTCATTGAACCTAGCCATTATACCATATATTTCATATTCAAATTTAAAAAAAACATTATTTAGCTGAATGTTTGCAATGAAAGGGTAACATTTAATGCTAAAGGAGCTTCAATTCCTTTTTACCTCTGCAATTGTTTATGATAGAGGTTTGAACAAATATCAATAGTTAAAAACATCGGGACATAATGGTGTGTACCTAGGGGAGCATGCATTGTAAATGGCTGAATCAGACAACCCACTGAGAAAGTTTGCGATGAAGAAATCTGGCGGGAAAACGAGAATTCTGAAGGATGCCTCTACAGTAGAGTAAATAGGTAAAAAGTTCATGAACGCAAAGTTGGTAGAATAGGTAAATATTTTATGTCCCGTCTGCCCTTCTTTGTAATCTTAACCTATGATTACACTGAGAGGGTGCCAGAGTTTAGAAGTATTGGCGTCTTCTTACAGGCCCCACCTTAATAGCGCCTCAAGGCTGGAATCGCTTTAAGCACTGTGTACAAACAAAGAAGTAGGTTTAGACACCTGGCGTATCAAGACAGTGTTTAGGTGCTATAAGTATGCGCCTGGACCTACTTTCTCTGTGTACCTATACACCTGCTTAACGGGGTCATAGTACACGAGGCACCTTGAGACGCTAGAAAAGACTTACCTGTGATCTCCAGAATGTTCCTAGCAGCATCTGTCAGACCGCCTGCACATCACACAAAAGTCATTGGGGTCACCTTATTTTGTTTGTTTGTTTCGTTGCTTTGCGTGTAACGTCAGCACTGTTAAGTTTGTATTGTGTATGAGCCTCAAGAATGGCGTCTGACAATTTTACGTGCTGCCACACAGATATAGTGCGGGGAGACCTGGACTCCTGTTGTCTCAGCCGTTCATATTATACCGACACCGACCCACCCAGAAGGGCGAATGAACTTGATATTGTTTCAAATTTTAAACATTATATGAAGGTTCACCATCTGTATCACTTTAATGTGTTTTATTATTGTTATTGTTTCATTTTTTTAATGTGGCTGTGTATTAATTTTATTTTCTATGACTTTATTGTTCTGAAGAGGATCTATGTCCAACCACCAAGGCCATAACACGCAAAGTTTCAATCTGTACACGATTCGCTTCTTCTTAGTCCCCATGAAGCCAACTTCATTCGTGCCTCGAGATGACTGAAGAAGCAGATTTACAAACTCTCGCTGTGAACAGAGCACTCCAGAAGAAGCAGAACCTGGTGGTGTGTACATCTATGGTATTCCTGTGTGAATATTACTATGTTTTGCCTCCACAGCAATGATGTAGCAGCCACCTGGTATATACAATGCAACTTTAACAGGCAGAGATAATAGTCCTAGTCGACGGGCTCCATTGTTCAGGTCTAGGCCTCTTAAGTGAAAAGGGGAGTTAGATTTAAGCGTCCAACTAACCATGTATTTAGATGCCTTAGCGAGCGTCTAAACTTATCTCCCCTTTGCAACCTTACTACCTTGGATCTAACTGGTGTTTTATTTGCCTTTGCTTTGAGATTTTGGTATGATGATGCACAGTATGCAATCTAATCAGATTCTGATAGTATTACATTGGGACAAAATTAATGTATTCACACAAGAGCAATGGTATAGGACAAAATGAATGATCTCTGTAAACTCACACATGGATACTGAATAATTTCTGGTTATTCTCTGAGATTATGCCTATTGGAGCAAAGTTTCATATCGGACCATAATTCCATACTGGCAAAGCGCTCAAGCACAGATAATTATAATGTAATTACAGTGGACATCAAAGTTAAAAGGGAGAGGGGGTTGTAAACCAATCAGACTGATTCAGGCCTGTAACTGGTATCGTATTGCGAGCTTCTATTTTTAGGATCGAGTTGAGTTGGTTTTAACGTCCAACATTAGCACTATATAGGGTATATTGTGGACGGACCCAAGACTGACGTCTGACATTTTAACGTGCTGCCACACACGAGATAAGGCAGGGATACCATGACTCCTGTCTGTGCCGTTCACATTAAACTGACACCGATCCAGCCAGTAGGAATCGAAATCGCCAGCAGTGCTTGAATCCAGACCTTTTGCGTTGGAAGCCGACGTTCTATCCCAGGGCCACTGCGAGCCCCATTTGGGATCGGAATCAGGTTTACAATCAGTCTTAATAAGATCTAACTTCTGTGGGTATGAAACGACCAAAACAAAAAGCTGTCTTTGCAAAGTTACAGTCCGATACACCAGAGAAAACACGATTTACTTTACCACCAGCGCAGAACAAGTGGAATCTATAGACTTGTCAGGACAGACAAATCCATCAAAACAGTAACGGAGTAATGATTACAGTTCCGGCTGATTCCTGTGTCTATAATATTAGACCATGTCAGCCAACACAAAGAACGGCTTAATGCGATGGACCAGGGACGGTAAGTGAAGCGGCCTGACAGTCAGCGGATACCCTCTAAGGGATTCTGGCAGGAGTTACCGTTAATTGTTGCCAAGGACGCCGATCTGGGTTGGGCAGCGGATTAATGAAGGCTTTACGATACGCATACATAAAACTCTCTCTCTCTCTCTCTTTCTAACGCTCTCTCCTTTTCCTCTCTCTATTCCCTCTTCCTACATAATATCTTACTTTCTATCTCTCCCTCTCTAATTCTCTTTCTCTTTATATATCTCTCTTTCTCTCTCTCTCTCACTCTCTCTCTCTCTCTCTCACTCACTCTCTCTCTCTTTCTTTCTCTTTCTCTCTCTCTCACTCTCTCTCTCTTTCTCTCTCTCTCTCTCTCTCTCTCTCTCTCTCTTTCTATCTCTCTTTCTGGGCCCAATGTCTCCGAAGTTCCCTCGAGGGATCCCACACGGCGGAGTTCATTGAGTCTAGGAGGATGGAGCTAACAATGGACGCTGCTGCAGATTTTCTTCTGTATTGTCTTTGTTTTCACTACGTGTGCCCTTAATCGCAATGTCTCTACTGTGGGCTATATAGAGTGTAACAGGATCTAAGGATCTAATCCTGGGTGCCTCCCTGGGGTGTGGAGTGGAGATCTACAGGCATGCACTGTCCAGTGTCCAGGCGTATCTCGCATGTTGGGATCAAGTTCCTCTTATTGGCCTGGCAACTGCCCTCTCCATACTGGGGCCTTGTGGGCCTGATGTCACAATTTACTTCTCATACAATAAAATCAATAAACGTCTTATTTGGACTAACATGTCAGAATGTAGAAGCTGATATATAACGGATCGGAGCAACAAGTACAAAGACACTTCAGTCATATGCATGGATGTTTACGGTAACAAGACTTTCATACAAGGCATGCGCTGTGCAGGTTTTTTCATTGATGAGTTACGATAGAGAACCAGGAGGAAAGAGAGAGAGAGAGAGAGAGAGAGAGAGAGAGAGAGAGAGAGAGAGTATATAGAGGGAGAGAGAGGGAGAGAAATACAGAAAGAGGAATTAATGAAGGGTATGACCGCGAAGGAAGTGGGGAAAGAAAGAAAAAGTTGCATACAGACAGCATGAGAGTATGGGGAAAGAGAGCCACGGTGTTGCAAGTTTTTGTTCTTTTTATTGATTTTTGTTATGTTTGTTTGATGTTGTTGTTGTTTTGTTGTTGTTTTTTGTGTTTTTTTTGGTAGCTGCAAGAGCTCTGTTAGGAGTTTGGGCAAGCCGGGTTATATCAGGGGCTGGTAGTGTCACGCGGCATTACACGGGCGTTGCGGGAAAACCCGGTGGTGTGCCTGGTGTGCCAGCCATCTGTGAGACCGTGAATCCAGCCAGGCCCTGGTCGTGCTTCAGTCCCCCATCTTTATTGCAAACTTTGCGATCTTCAAGACGATCACGGATTACATAAGCAGGCTCGTATGGCATGAGCTTTCCTCGTTGTTCATTGGCTCCTTAGTCTAGGCTTCAGCTTTGATTGGATACAGGAGCAGATTCCACTTACTTTCAGTCTTCATTTTCTCAAAGCGGCCCGTTATCTGACAGTTTCATATATATCTCCAGCTCAAAGCCCCAGACAAGCCCCAGACAAGCCCCAGACAAGCCCCAGACAAGCCCCAGACAAGCCCCAGACAAGCCCCAGACAAGCCCCAGACAAGCCCCAGACAAGCCCCAGACAAGCCCCAGACAAGCCCCAGACAAGCCCCAGACAAGCCCCAGACAAGCCCCAGACAAGCCCCAGACAAGCCCCAGACAAGCCCCAGACAAGCCCCAGACAAGCCCCAGACAAGCCCCAGACAAGCCCCAGACAAGCCCCAGACAAGCCCCAGACAAGCCCCAGACAAGCCCCAGACAAGCCCCAGACAAGCCCCAGACAAGCCCCAGACAAGCCCCAGACAAGCCCCAGACAAGCCCCAGACAAGCCCCAGACAAGCCCCAGACAAGCCCCAGACAAGCCCCAGACAAGCCCCAGACAAGCCCCAGACAAGCCCCAGACAAGCCCCAGACAAGCCCCAGACAAGCCCCAGACAAGCCCCAGACAAGCCCCAGACAAGCCCCAGACAAGCCCCAGACAAGCCCCAGACAAGCCCCAGACAAGCCCCAGACAAGCCCCAGACAAGCCCCAGACAAGCCCCAGACAAGCCCCAGACAAGCCCCAGACAAGCCCCAGACAAGCCCCAGACAAGCCCCAGACAAGCCCCAGACAAGCCCCAGACAAGCCCCAGACAAGCCCCAGACAAGCCCCAGACAAGTCCCAGACAAGTCCCAGACACGCCACACACAAGCGCCAGACAAGCCCAAGACAAGCCTCAGACAAGTCCCAGACAAGCCCCAGACAAGTCCCAGACAAGCCCCAGACAAACCCCAGACAAGCCTTTCATCTGTATCAGAGGTCTTGCTATATACACGACGAAGCGGGTGGTACAATTACGCCTCTTTAGCATGGGGTTTTCCGATCACTCATTTGTTCCATAAGTCTAGGCTAGAGCTATGAGTCCACACCGGGGCCGAGTCCCGTATCTTTCGTCCTCATTTTTTATATGAGCCCGAATCTCAAAACCGTTATTTCTGTTTTAAAACAGAAACATATTTGCATGTGAGATTTTGTGAGATTTCGAAAATGAGTTTCGTCTTTAAAAAAATTATTGGTTTTTGTGTGTGTGTGTGGGGGGTGTTAAGGGAAAGCTAAATTTGTATGCATTTTGGGTGGAATGAGAAAATAGAAAGAGAGCGGGTGAAATGTAAGAAAGAGCGTGAATTGTGAAACAAACAATACATTTTTAATTTAAAAAGAAAGGTTGGATCTTGTTGAATAAAATCTTAACAAAAAGTCCTGGCGAGTCTAACAATTTTTGTAATTCGATTTTTGTTGAATTTCACGAGCAGTTTTGGGGCCTTGTTATTGATTTTGAGAACGGAAGCTAAAGGCAGAGAGCTAGAGAGAGAAGAGAGAGAGTGGGAGATGGATAGAGAGGGTGGGAAAGGGAGGGAGAGAGCGAGTGGGAGAGGGAGAGAGAGGGTGGGAGAGGGAGAGAGAGAGAGCGAGTGGGAGAGGGAGAGAGAGGGTGGGAAAGGGAGAGAGAGAGAGAGAGAGAGAGAGAGAGAGAGGAAGTGGTGAGCTAAACTGTGAGACAGAATGGACAGAGAGCTAGTCTATGAAGGAAGAGAGAAATGATGAAAGGAGAGAATGTCACGTTTTTAATGACTTTTTTATCTCATTGCTCCTCACTCCAAATTTTTGTCATTGGCTAGATAAGGCACAGATTCGTTGGTAGAATAGAAGGTAGAAGCGTGTAATCTAAAACCTGGACGGAGGTGCAGAGAGAGAGAGAGAGAGAGAGAGAGAGAGAGAGAGAGAGAGAGAGACAGAAGAGAGGGGGAGGGAAGAGAGAGAGAAAGAGAAAAGAGAAATAAAAAGATAGAAAAAGATCAAAGTGGACGTAGGCAAGGAAAATACTTAGTGTGTTAAGTTTACACAGCAACATTAAAAGAGAAACAGGGAGAACGATACAGAGACACAGAGAGAGAGAGAGATACAGAGAGATAGACACACAGAGAGACAGAGGCGGGAGGCATAGATAAAGAGAGACAGAGAGAGAGACAGAGAAAGAGAGAGAGAGAGAGATAACGAGAGAGACACACACACACACAGAAAGACATGAAGACAGAGGGAGACATAGGGATACAGAAAGAGGGGAGACAACAAAGGATTATACGTAATTTTTAAAAAGCTGGGCCTTCCTGTCTTTCTCACCAGTTTTTGGTTTTGCTAATTTTGTTTATATATGTTGTTTGTTGTTTGTTGTTATTTTTTTCTCATTTATTTTTTTTTGTGTGGGTATTTTGTTGGGGTTTTTTTTGCACCGTACAAAGAAGCAAAGCGAATTCGTAGAGTTGTGGCATCTGGTTTGGACAGCACAATAGCATTGAGAGAATACTAATGAATTCTCTTTATCCTTCCGCCGAAACTTTTCTTTTTGTTTTTTGTCTGTTTGCCAATCTCCATCCATATTCCTCCCTCTTAATGTTCGACCAGCCGATTATCCTGTTATTTTTTGTAGGAATAAACAAGCCTGGAAAAGGCTTCACATACGACCTGGAGGGAGGGGGTGAGCTGGCGCAGTTGGTAGGGTGTTGGGCTCCCAATTGTCAATCGCCAAATAGTTCAGTCGATGTTGTGCCGCACCAATTAGCACGTTGTTGGAGATATAATTCGGAGGTCGAGCGATATATCAACATGTCCTTAGGATGACAAACTGATCTTCTATAAGATACAAGGTATCGTAATTATCGCCGTCTTAACTTTGTCCAAGTAAAGACTCCGACATGAGCTAGCACCCAATGCTCTTAGACCGAATAATTTGCTTCAAGGAATTCAACCCACGCAAAATGAACAACAAATAAAACTAACAAAAATTCTTCCCTCTGTGAAAATCCAAGTAAAAAGTACAAAAAGACGCGCAATCTTGGCGAACAAGAAACTGTACCAAAGCTGCTTCGGACGATCTATGAGCCCTATTCATTTTTGGACGAAGCTCATATTATAATTCTGGGCGAAATTTACATTTCCCGTTCATGTAAAAATAAAAACTTGAGTGTACATTTCCTGATGCAAAGATGCGGCCCTTGCACCGTCTCGGCGGAGATCTCACCGGAACGAGGCGCGTGCGCCAAGCGGTTTTTTGTTTTGTTTTGTTTTGTTTTGTTGTTTTTTTTTAGGCGGTCCATTCAGACTGGGAGAGCCGCGGCTGTTGGAGTGGCGAGCAGAATGTCCGCTCTGTTGGTTCTGAACTCAAGTCCTGAAAGTTTAGGCGATTTTTATAATCTGATCCGTCTCCATGAAGATGTGATCCTTCTGGGTCCTATCCAGGATCCCTGGGTCACAAGCTTTGAATCATTTAATTTTCCTCCATCAAGTTAAACATGGATTTTCTTCCGAACTGTTTCGTGCAGCTCTTAAAAGATATTTTTACATGGCTGTGATAAAGCTTCTTTACACTCCATTTTCTTTAATTCTTAAAATTAAATGCAGTCTCTTTTTATAGTCTCAAGGTGCAAAAGCATTTCCCATATTTTCTTTGTTCCTTCTTCTTCCATTTTTGTTTTGATAGCTCAAGGTTGAGTTTTGTGTTATGCACATATTTTGTGTTTTAATTTTTCCTGGAAAGGCGCTGACCTTGCCCAATGTAAATTGCGATTAAGAAAATTTTGTCGATAAAACGAATGTTTAAATTTTTTTAACACTAATTTTCCGCCCGTACTCTATTATACATTAAATTTTTTTTCTATGCCCTGGGTTTTCTTCGGGAATAAGGGAGACAATGCAAATCTCAAGAGGATTTGCAGCAAATTCTGCTCAGGAGCCATTGTAAATAGGAACAGACTAGCTTCGTTACGGAGTATGTTAGGGATAAAAAAAAAAGAGAAAAGAAAACGAGAGAAATTGCACTTAGCGACTAAGACTTAAAAATGGTGGAAGAGATTATCATCATTATTATTATTTATCTTATTGTTATTGTTATCATTATTATTATCATTATTATTATTTATGTTATTGTTATTGTTATCATTATTATTATGGTTACTATTATTTATGTTATTGTTATTGTTATCATTATTATTATGATTATTATTATTTATGTTATTGTTATTGTTATTGTTGTTGTTGTTGTTTCATTATTATTATTATCACTACTGTTATTGATGTTTTTATGAGTATTGATATTGTTATTGCTCTTGTTATTAATGGTGTTCTGAAAATACAGCAAAAACAAAACAGTCTAGACAGTAATAAGAAGAGCAATAACAATAGCAATACTCATTTTAAATGACAAATCTTATCTTATCTTATATTATCGTCTGAACACAGCATATTTACATTTTTTTTCTATTTTTCGTTTCACAATTTGTGTATTTATTCTATTTTAAATGTGTTGCTGCGTTGATTTCAATATCAGCTATATTCAATGACGGGTTAGTGAGTTTGTTTTTACGGCGAAGATATGTTTATGTAATCATTAAGTCAAAAACTACGAAAACAGCTCTATATAGATCGGTTAGCCATTCCCCTCCACTATTCTGTTTTTAGTTTTCCATGCTCTCCTTTAACCTCTTTTTTTTTTTTAAATTAAACTTTGGTTGTTTTGTTTTTTTTAATGGTTACCTTTGGTAGCGGGTGCATCAGAAGGCCAGGGTGAGGCGGGACTAACGACGTGGGCGGGGCTAGCGAAGTGGGAGGGGCAGCCTCGATAGCGGATACCGTCAATCCATCCGCCGCCTGTTCGTAAGCGAGCAGTGGGGAGAAATACGCTGGTCTGCTGTGTGAGAGTGGAGGGTGAGTAAACAAGAGGGGAATAATAATGTTGATTAGTATATCAGTGCTCTCAATGAACATCGCAGGTAACAGAATGACACTGTGTTATGACTACAATCGTGCACATCGAGGTAGAAACTGAGCAATGCTTTAATTACAATGTACTAACAATTATTAACAATTAAGAAACAGAAAGCATTATTTCACTTAAAGTCAGAGTAAAATAACTATGGATAGTTACATCTGTGTGTGTGTGTGTGTGTGTGTGTGTGTGTGTCTAGTTTGGTGTCTTCTTTTGGATTTTAACAAAGAACATCCAACATTTTGTTAAAGTGTACTATTCTGCACAGTCGTCCTTTTACATTGTATTTCATATGCCTGGAAAGTGGTTAATTATTGAAATGGAATTATCATGGGGTTTTTTCCTTCTTCAAATTTTGCCTTTGATCTGGTTCTAAATTAACTTTCATGTAACTTTTTCATCGTGTAATCATTTCTGGTATTGGTGTTCTATAAGAAACCATATTTTTATGGAATTAATCTAAAATACGTCCTGAAATTTAAAAAAAAAAAAAAAAAAAAAAGAAGAAGAAGAAGAAGAAAGCATATAATAGACAGAAAAAAGGAGAAACGTAGAGAGAGTGAGAGAGAGGGGGGGAGAGAGAGATGGGGAGAGAGAGGGAGAGAGAGGGAGATATATATAGACAGAGATATATAGATACAGAAAGACAGACAGACAGACAGACAGACAGATAGACAGACAGACAGACAGACAGACAGACAGACAGACAGACAGACAGACACACACACAGACAGACAGACAGACAGACTGAGACAGAGAGTATGTTGGTATAAAAAACTACGGTATGATAACTGTTCTTTGTTGTTTTTTTTAATTGACCAGGTAGAGGGTTGCATGTGCAATAAAAATAATACTTAGAAACGCCAGATAGCTACGTCGGTATTGGTCTCTGGGTAGGTTGTTCTAATTTTGAAATACATTATATTGATTCTTCAACAAACCGAGGAAATTTAAACTATCAGGCTTTTCTTTTTATGTATTCCCTGAAAGAACACTCTATGAGAATGGCGATTGACCAGATCTGCAGACAGTGATGTTTAAGTGGTTAAGCGGTCTTACCTGAAGGGTGGAGTGGCCAGTACTGACCCATATTCGGAGGTCTCCTTGAGGTACATGGCTACCTGTCGCCGGATGGTCGAGTTCCGCGGGCCTCGCTCGTGCTGCACAGCTGTGTACGGAGAGGCGATAAAGAGCGATAGTGAACATTTTACACTGATGGTGAGCTTAACGTCATTTCATAGAGAGTAATAATTGGTTTAAATGGTGGCAATAGAAATAGCTGGGATGGGTACTTTCAAAATTTCTCTTAAATTTATATATTTTTGCTCCTTTTGTTATTGCATGTAATATATTTTGCTAATGTTACTAAAAATACAAGTATTACTAGTTAAAGGTATTGTTGTTGGTTGTTTTTATGCTTGTACTGCTACTTCTACTACTACTTCTACTACTACTACTACTACTACTACTACTACTACTACTACTACTACTACTACTACTACTACTACTACTACTACTACTACTACTACTACTACTAATATGCTCTACAAGGGAAAGCAAAAATGGAAGAACAGCAACAAAAATATGCAATATGAGTAGAGGCGTGGATCCCAATGTCGCAGGAAATTAGTACGTGTACATTTAAAAGAAAAAAAATGTAACCAAGGAATCGCGCATTAACTGCTGTGTTTGAAATAGGAAGAGCGAACCAGAAGCGAAACTGACCCCGCTAGAATGCAAAATCAGCGTAGCGTGGAGCTTGCACAGATATGAACTGGAATTATCCCCTTGTCAGAGGCGAGAAAGCGACAAACTTCAAGTTGATTTTCTCCATAAAGAAGTGGTGGAACTTTTTCAGTAGCAGCCGCTCATGTATCCCTTTCCGTCCTGTCCACTAAATTAATTTGTAACCGATAGGAGCCGAACGGCTGGCGGGATGTGCCGAGACGTGTCGAGACGTGCCGATCTTGGCCGACAGTAGCGGACCATCGAGAAACGCGAGAGTGAGCAAACGTTCGGCCTCAAGATGGCGGCAGGGGCGGGCACAAAGGAGGCAGATAATTGGTTAATACGTCCGGGTGTGGCTCAGTGTATCTAAGGACTACTGCCCGACAGTGCCCGCTCGCTCTCATCTTCTCGCGTTTCAAGCCTGCTCCCCAAATCCGTACAAAATAGTTATTGTCATTTCCTCTCTGGTTTCCGCCTGATTCCGTCCTCCCTCCTCCCCACCAATGTTTCTTTTTTAGCCTGTGTAACGCTTGCTGGTACGGCTCTTTGTTGTTTTGTATCCACCATTTGTCCCAACGTCGGACAGCCCCAGTGGGACTAAACAAACCGGAGATGAGATGAAAGAGGGCGTGAGTTTTATGAGAGACTACTGGCATCGTGCGAATTTTGTAGAGACCAAACTTAGAAAAGGGTAGGGAGGAGGGGGGAGGGGGCGATGCTCACGCAGTAATAGTTTTAAAAAATCATCTGGTAGTGTTCCTAAGAGATGGACGTATCTCATTCGATAGAAGCGGATTCTTTTCATTGTTCCCTGGTTTGATTACCCGATTGGGCCGCTTTTGGCTACTGTTTGAATCAGAGTCAGTGTGAAGTGATTGGCCAGTTCAAGCTATTGGGGACCGTCGGGTTTTAGGATATTCTTTGAGCATTAAAGAGCCCACTCGCGGTTAGACACCCCAAGGCTAGTGTTTTTAAGGAAGTGCTGCAGCGTCTGCGCAAGCGCTGATTCTAATCATATTATTACGCATGATTAGCTGTGTGAGTAACAGGACTCACTATTCAGTGAACATGGTCGCCGTGTGCTCTATTCTTGAACAATCTGCCACGCGCACACTGACAGCTTCCTGTATCTCACACGTTGAGCATCGGAATATTTAAAAAAAATCATTTGTTTTCAAACTAAGTACGCTTTCATTTCAATCATAATAACGTCGTCTTTGAATACTGTACCGCTAATCGATTGGCCGGTTCAAGAATAGAATATTAAATTAACCTTTGATTAGTTATGCGTCATAAAAAAAACTTTCTTAAAGAAACCCACAAAAGGTCAAGAGGAGCAACTAAGATTCGAGAAATATTGCTTTTGAGCTTTTCGGTGCCCCAAGAAAACAAGGAAAGCTCACAGAAGCGAAGACATTAATTATGTTCTGCATTAATTTTTGATTTTATATAGACATGTTAAGGGGGGAAAAGCATCTTAAGTAGAAGCTCACCATCTTTATTCATCCCGGCGTCTATGCATTTCTTGAGCCGACATGCACGACACTGGTTTCGGTGTGTTTTGTCCACTGGGCATGCGCCTTGACCACGTGACTTGCAGATGTACTGCCGGTTCCGTCGGATGGATCGCTGGGAAAGAATAAGAGAAGGAAAAGTCTGCTGAAGTCTATCCAGAACGTACAATGTCCCACGCATTGGTTGGGTGGGGAGTTCATGAAAGTGTAAACATATATCTATTAAACAATAGCCTATGCATAATGCATCTTTGATAGTGTATTAGTGCAGTTGACACTACTTTATGTGTTGCGACAACAGAAACCTTGTACCTGACGTCACAGTGAAGGGTTTGTGTAACGCGCCGCCGTGTCACTGAGCTATCCAAGCCATGTAAAAGTTACATGGCAGCAATGCCGCCAAGCCGCTGGTCAAGCAAACTCGGAGGCCTGGCTAAACATCCAAGGCTGGCCAGGGGCGGTGACCACCAGGGGGCGTGCCTGGCTTGTTTAACCTGGGCTTATCTCTCGCCTCCGGAGTCAGCCCGCATCGGCCCGCATCTCACCTGAGACCAAAGGTCAAGGGTCACGCCGAGAAAGGAGGAGAGGTTGGACTACTCGCTAGAAATATACGACATGCTTTACATACTACGTGAAACTTAGGAGACGAACAATTAAGTGGCTCTGGATTCTCCGTGTAGGATATTTCAGGGAACTTAGAGGACGTTAAATACTAAGAGATGCTCTGTTAGCTTGGGACGCATAAAATTCATCATGAAAATAACTCTCAGGCTCCACAAAAATAATTCACGCCCATTTCCATGGTGGAAAACATGAACATGTTTGTTCAAGTCACCGAATATGGCTTGGTTGACAAAAAGTGACATGATTGGAATAGTTGAACGTCAGATTTCTTTTTTACACAAAAATAATGATTGGGGTTGTTTTCGTTTTGTGTTATGTTTTTAACACCATGGGTAGGAAAAGAAAGCAATCAGAGAAGAGAGCCTGTGCACGAGAAAAAGTAAATAGAGAAATAAAAACAAATACTAACCGATAGATAGATAGATAGATAGATAGATAGATAGATAGAGAGAAAGAGAGAAAAAGAGAGAGAGGAAGGGGAGAGAAAGAGAGAGAGAAGAGAGAGCGAGCGAGAGAGGGGGAGAGAGAAAGAGAGAGAGAAGAGAGAGCGAGCGAGAGAGGGAGAGAGAGAGCGAGACAGGCCGAGAAAGAGGTTGGTGTAGATGAAATCAGATGGGAGCTGTAAAGAACGTTGTCACATAGATATGAAGAAGGTTGTCACAAATTAGACAAATTAGTTGCCTCAGGTAAAGGGAGCGTTTTCAAGCAATATGGTAGAGGCGTGGATCCCAATGTCGCAGGAAATTAGTACGTGTACATTTAAAAGAGAAAAAAAATTAACCAAGGAATCGCGCATTAACTGCTGTGTTTGAAATAGGAAGAGCGAACCAGAAGCGAAACTGACCCCGCTAGAATGCAAAAACAGCGTAGCGTGGAGCTTGCACAGATATGAACTGGAATTATCCCCTTGTCAGAGGCGAGAAAGCGACAAACTTCAAGTTGATTTTCTCCATAAAGAAGTGGTGGAACTTTTTCAGTAGCAGCCGCTCATGTATCCCTTTCCGTCCTGTGCACTAAATTAATTTGTAACCGATAGGAGCCGAACGGCTGGCGGGATGTGCCGAGACGTGTCGAGACGTGCCGATCTTGGCCGACAGTAGCGGACCATCGAGAAACGCGAGAGGGAGCAAACCGTCGGCCCTCTATGTGTGTGTCTATGGTCTCTCTCTGTCCCTCTATCTCCATTTCTATCTTTATCTCCCCTGCTTGTCTTTCACTTCACTTCCCGCTTATCCCCCAGCCTCTCTAACCTGTTTGTACCTCTAGCTGCCCCAAATGTTAACTGCAACTGACAGACGGGATTGGGCAATGGCTGTTGATCCCAAAGTATACCCGTATCTGCATTTCGTCCCAGGCAATGTTTCTATAGCTGCAACGGTCCTCTATTGGTTGGTTAGGCAACGGTCATTGTTCAATGCCATTAATCAAGGACACATGAGTTGTTATGTTGGGGGCTTTTTATAGATAGAAATAGGTGTTGATTTTATTATTGTTTTAATGGGATCTTATCCTGATGCAGCTTAAAATGCGACATCACAGTCCTTATAATTTATTTTCATTATATAGTACTATTCAACAATGTAATGGGATCCCCTCAGTTGTACAGTGTAGTGGGATCCCCTCAATTGTACAGTGTAGTGTGATCCCCTCAGTTGTACAGTGTATTGGGATTCTTTCAGTTGTATAGTGTAGTGGGATCCCCTTAGTTGTACATTGTAGAGTGATTCCCTCAGTAGTACATTATAGAGGGATCCCCTCAATTGTACAGTGTAGTGTGATCCCCTCAGTTGTACAGTGTATTGGGATCCTCCCAGTTAGAGGGATCCCGTCAGTTGTACAGTGTAGAGGGATCCCGTCAGTTGTACATTGTACATTGTAGAGTGATTCCCTCAGTAGTACATTATAGAGGGATCCCCTCAATTGTACAGTGTAGTGGGATCCCCTCAATTGTACAGTGTATTGGGATCCTCCCAGTTAGAGGGATCCCTCAGTTGTACAGTGTAGAGGGATCCCGTCAGTTGTACAGTGTAGAGGGATCCCGCCAGTTGTACAGAGTAATTGGGTCCCATCAGTTGTAGGCTACAGTGTAGTGGGATCCCGCCAGTTGTACAATGTAGAGGGATCCCGCCAGTTGTACAGTGTAGAGGGATCCCGTCAGTTGTACAGTGTAGAGGGATCCCGTCAGTTGTACAGTGTAGTGGGATCCCGTCAGTTGTACAGTGTAGAGGGATCCCGCCAGTTGTACAGTGTAGAGGGATCCCGCCAGTTGTACAGTGTAGAGGGATTTCGCCAATTGCACAGAGTAATTGGGTCCCATCAGTTGTAGGCTACAGTGTAGTGGGATCTCATCATTGAAGTGTCTTCACACTCGGGCGTTAACTGCGGGCCTTGTCCTCTTGAAGTCTGATACCAGGACTGCGCATTCCTGCCTCTCAGTGCAAAAAGTCTATCATAGGTCTGTCAGAAAGGTCTGTCATTTGTCTGTCATGTCAACACTGCTCAAGTGTCCCTGGGAGTGCAGCACTGGGCCACTTCACTTGTCCACTGTGGTCTGAGGCCAGCGAGACCAGCGAGACGTATATATAAATAGCGCACCCCCTGTCCGCTCCATTATCGTACCTGCATTCATTATTTCTTATCTGTCCTTTGTCTGAGCTCATCATACATTTCTATTCCGATAAATATTATTTTTAATATCGACTGTCAACTTCTATACTCATCTAGTTTTGTCCTCATTCTCCAAATATCACATACTCTGTTCTCTGCCTCTCATCCTTCAACATACATTCTTTCTTTCTCTCTTTCTAAGTCTTAAATTATCTCCCTCTCTTTCTCTTGCTCTCTCTCTTTCTCTCTCTCTCTCTCTCTCTTTCTCTATCTCTCTCTCCATTCCTCTCCTTCTGACCATCGTGTCAATATCTATGGATACTTCTATTTGTACCCTCCAACTCTCCGACCTACTCAAGAGTTCTCATTAACTTCCCGACGAGTCTGCCCTCGCCCCTCCCGCTGAGCAGCTCCTCCCGGACACCAGTAGAAGGCGGACACCGCGGCCATGACACCGGCCGTCTCCCTGAGTTGACCATAGCGACTGAACAATGACAACCTAGGTCCATCCACACTGGACAGCCGCGGTAATTGGACGTTTGACCCACCGGAGTTAGACGTCTATCACCACTTTCTATTCCTTTCTTCTTTGCAACAATATGTGACCTTTTTTCTGGGAGGGCGGGGTTGATGGGCTTGGCTGCACCTCTTGTGGCCATTGATGTGACCATTGACTGATGACGGGGGTGACTTTAACAAGACTTCAAGTGCAGTCAGATCTGTCCTGGCTTCAGATGACATTTTCACAAGACTGGCTTGTGAGATGTGTATAGAATTTTATTTTATTCATTTCCATCCGCAAAGACCTTTTTATTTATCAGTCCACCACAAATAGTAGCCTCGAGACTGGTTGAGGCCGAGGCACAAATGTGACAAGATAACGAGAAATAACAAAACGGCTGATGGCTATAGTAGTCGGGGTAGAAAATGTATGAGTGAAAGTGCCTGTCGGTGTGCATCAAAAAGGTTTTAAAAAAAAGAATCCTTAATTAGTCTCCATCCCTTAACTTTCCTTTAGAACTATGTATATGGAGAACAAGGCACCAGCTTCGAGTAGAAACTTAGACCGTCTTATCGTCAGTTGAGAGCACTATTGACTGAGACTTATGACGCTCTAATGAATTCCATACAGAGATGGGCACAGCTCAGTTTTTAACCAGGTATACGCTGTTCATCCCAGTGGGTTCAAGTTCTGTGCCAATGAATTGAATAAAGTTGTATATGGTATTTCTAATCTCTCGCTAAAGGAAATGGTGGTTCCAACTGTTTGAAAATATCAAGTATTGTACCTGTCCCTAAAAAAAAAACATCTCATGTATAAATAATTTAAGACCCGTTCCACTAACATCATGTGCTATGAAAATATTTGCAAATTCTGTTCTTATCCAGCTTAACGAGCAAGTTTGTGATTTTGTAAAGCCTTATCAATATTGTTATAGATCCAGCAGAGGAGTTGAGGATCCAAGAACTCACGCTTTTTACAATGTTTACACTCATCTAGATTTGTCGGGAACAAGCGTGAGGTTAATGTTTTTCGATTTCTCTACTTTTTTCAACACCATCCAACCACATCTTCTCCTCTGTGTGACAAACTGTTAAGTATGACGGTTTGCCCATGGTTTATCACCTGGATCATCGATCATCTTACCACAAGACCTCAGTTTGTAAAACTAAATCCTCCTATAATATGATGTTATTGTTACTAATACTGGAGCACCTCAGGGTACAATTTTGTCCCCCTTTCTCAGCACACTAATGTTTGGTTTGGTATGTTGGGGAAGCAACATGTTAAAACAAGATAAGGAGAGACTTGACACAATTATTAAAACTGCAGGCGGGGTGGTAGGTAAAAAAAAGCAACAAGAAGACATCATGTCACTGTAATCGAAACGTTGTAAATAAAATGAAATGCATTATTAAAGATAGCACACACCCTCTGAATGCTTTATACGATGGTCAGCTGATTGAGCGCAGTGGTCGTTATAGAGTTCCAAAGACAAACAGGCACATTTAATGAGAATCACAGAATGAGGAAGTTAACACAATAGTGTATTTTTCCCCAAACCATCAATTTATGCCACTTTTCTGATTATTAGTATTATCAAAGTGCAATATGAATTATTCTTATAAAGATTTATGTTATACCTATAGGCTACAAATTTTAAGTAGTATGTATTTTTACAAATGTATTTAAGGCTACAAATTTTAAGTACATGTAGTATGTATTTTTACAAATGTACTCGTATTTTTTAGGTTTTGGAGCATGTAATTTTCCATTTCCTTTGATGGGATTAATACAGTCATCTTATCTTATATTATTTTATCTTGTATGATTGTCTTTTATTCCTATCGTGTAAATTATTATAACTTTTTTTTTATATTTCTGTGTTGGAAATGGAAAGGATGGAGCACAGCATGGGGTACCCCGTGATCTGGAATGAATAACACGAGGACAATCCCGGTAGCCCCTAGAGAGGATCAAGCACTCGCCACACAGGTGGCCAAGGTTAACACCCAAAACCTCACATTGTCTGGTTCCTGGTTATTTTACACCTTCGACTCTGTCAAAGAAGTCAAAATTATTTACTTGACAAAACTGTTTCTTGGTTCTCTTCAAAATTTGACCCCACATTTAGGAATCATAATACACAGGACCACTGTACGATTGTCACCCGAACATGTACCAACCTAGCGATGTCGCGTATTATGCACACTCTGAGATCATTGGGTGAGCGGGTGGCTTCTTTGTGCTAAGCGGTCTCCAGTAAGCTTGGGTCGGAGAAAGCGAGAAGCGAATCTCTCTCCGAGTTTAACATATCGTAGGTCTCAATATAGTCCTTTTTTCTTTGCTCTCAGAAATTAGTCTAGCTGGGGGGAGGCTTTAACAAAAATTTAAAGAAGATAATACAAATAATTAACAGAATTTAAAATGTGCACCTTTGCGGCACCCAGAACATGTGAAATTTGAAGAAAGAAAAAAAAGAGAAAAGATCCACCTCAAAGGGAGTCTTGAAGAACTATTTCAAATAATAAGAAGAAATATACATAGAAGACATTAAAGCCATGTAGTTGAATAGAAAGACGTATGCTAACTTGAGACACCTCCTTTCGCCCCAGGTGTTCGGGACAAATTGTGCCTGTACTCGGAGCTGCTCCAGCTAATCTAAGCCTTTGTCCATAGGCTTTATTACTTTAATAACACATCAAAAGGCCTTGGCTTTAACAAAATCTGTCTTAACAAGAACATACATACCTTAAAGAAACCTGCGCACCTGTTGAGAGAAGAAAAGAAAACATTTTTACTTACATATCAATAATGATTTTTTAACTGAAAGGATTTTGTGTTGGACATAACTAGAAAAAATCTCAGGAGCTAAAAGATCCGACGTTTTTTCAGAGGCTTATTATTCTTAATCCATAGCCGGGATAGAATTAGCCCAAACAATCGCAAGGAATAATTGAAAGTCATTTTGAGCGCATGTTGTATGTCCTAATCGTACTGCTTTGATGTCTGCTGTCGACGTGGTAAAGAGTGTTGACATAACCTGTCTTTACAGATCTAAGAAATTCATTCGCTCAGCACTATTTTGACCTCTTAGTGATGTTCCTTCTCAAAATGTTAAAATTCGCGAATTCTTCCATAAGGTGATTAAGACAAACCAACAACACCAAAGATCATTAATGTTGTGTCGAGAAAAACAATAACATGATTCATAGTAACCTAATGTTTGTTGTTATTTTTAAATTTTTTTACAAAGTTTATTTGAAATATGCAAGTTTCAAATACCTGGTTCTAGGGTTTGAAAAATAATATTGAAATTATTGGCTGTGAACTAACATCTTTGAAAGACATGTATGTTTTATCACACTCTTCATGGTGAATATAAAACATTATTAAGAATTAACAGATTGTAAAATTATAAAATCTCAAAAAGGGCCAGGACAGACATATACAAAAACTCGTTTGTACCATGCCCCATGAGACTTTTAGTCAGAAAAAGTCAGTTTAATTGTTTGTGTATTGTTTGTTGTTGTTGTTGGTGGTGGTGGTGGTGGTGGTGGTGGTGGTGGTGTGAAGTGGTGTTTTTGTTGTTTATTTTCTTTTTGGTGGAGTGCGATCAGACCGGCATATTGTGTGGGGGGCAATAACGGAATTAAAATCAGAGCGAGACCGCACGCAAATATATTACAGTCTGAACAATTATACAAGGAGAAAGTAATCCCCATTCAATGTTTTTTGATGAGGCAACAGGTAACAGAAAGACTAGGAGTACCATGGTTGCCGATACATGTATTTTCAACAGATCTGGCACGAGGAGTATAAAACATCTATGGCCTCCACCCCTCCCCCAACACCCAGAATATCCAGTGCGTACTCACCCGTCACATGCGTAGATGCCGTAATGTTTCCCGGACGAGTGGTCCTGGCACACTTTACATGGAATGTCAACCAAGATTCGACCTGCGAAGGAGAGGAAAAAAACTCTAGAAGAAGGAGAACTTCTGTAAAATTGTGCATTTCCCTGGGTTTTTTTTAAACTCTACCTCTCTGTTACATAACCACAAACCAAAAATTATCGCTACAGTCACGCGGCATCCTTTGCACCTTGAAGTAAGTTTCTTGCTTTGAAGTAATGTAGTCAGAAATGTTAATGGGACAACAAGTTAGACAAACTGCCTTTACAACCCCATCATTAACCCGCCGGCTACCACCGACCGCAGAGCAGGGTGTTGCCAGATACTCTGTGTAGCGAACGGCCAAACAGGCCAAACAAAACACCAGACGCGGGAAAACTTACAGAAAATTACACTGACCAAACAGGCACCTCCTGTAGCTGACTAACACGAGATGCCATGTTTTGGTTTTGGCCTGCGTGCCGCCCTAATCTGACCATACCGTGTCGGTCACGGGTGCAAGAGGTCCACACACGGTGCTCTGTGGTCCCCAGATCATGACAGTGTTAGTCCCACTGACCGGAACACTAACATGCCGAGAGACGAGGCTGGCGACCAACCCACGACCATTGCAGCAATGTAGTGGAAACTATAAATAACAAATCCAGACTTCCTCCATTTTCCCCGAAAAACAAAAGTATGACAAAATTACCATCAGATACTTGACGTTTCCGTTTCCTGTGTAAAAGACTTAATTTTTGTTGGCGTTTACATTTTAAAAGGGAGATTACGTAACCATCATTGTATAACATTTTATTACTTAAGTGCCACTACAGCACCCTCCAGCATCAGTCGTATCCAACGCAGGTTGTGCTAAAAGCGGTGATTGGGCTGACACACCGATGGACATATTGGCTCTATAATTTATCAGATAATTATGCTTTGCTGTTTTGTCACCTGTGCTATGATCACTACACTCGACTATAAAAGATATGAAAACACGGTGCAGTAGGATTACGCTAATTAAGGAAGTAATTCGATGAAAATATTGCAACGTGCAAATGACAATAGTGCTTTTTATCATTTCGAAATGATACTACTCGAGAAATTTTCACAGGGTGTGTCATTAGGCACACGTTTCTTCGAGTGTTCGTTTAAAACGTTTAAAACAACAATGTAAAGAGTGCGTATGTGTGTGTATATTAAATACAATAATTATATATACACTTGTAAGATTTTAGTGTGTTTTTTTTAACATCTACATACTAAAATCAGTTGCGGTGGCTTTATTTTGAGAAGCTAACGAGATGTGACCCGCACTCCTAAGTCCGCGTTTACCCAATCATACTTGGGCTGCTATCTTGTGAGACATCCGTTAGTTTTAGGGCAAATAACAATCATACTTCAGCCGCAAGCGTTGTAAGGTTTACCCTAGCAACCAGTGTCCCCGCAGAGTTATTCGCCCCTGCTGGTGTCACCAATCGCTTGTCATGCAGCAATCTGAGTGGCCGCGGGGATTCGCTGGGGATTACTCGCGCCCTTTGATATCTGACCACTGGACAAACGCAGTCAGTGGATGGAGAGGCTCTTATCAGGGCCTCGGATGTCGCAAAGTCAAAACTTATAGCTACAGGTAGATAGAGTGGAGGGAGTTTACAGTTAGATAAACCAGAGAGACATCTAACAGGACTTACTTGACGAGACACGAACTATATGGAACATATAGAGACTTGTGCTGATACCTGTACATTTTTTTATATACTGGTGGGCTAATATTTTGCAATTGATATAAAAGATTGCGGTATGAAAACATTTGTAGTGTTCCATAATCCTCAATTCGTATTTTGCGCTACATCTATTCTTGACTTTTATCGAGTAATATAATAATCAATTTAAAGAGGCGGGAAAAAGAAATCTAATAAACGTTTCTTCGTGAAATTGTATTCAGCACGTGCACATCCTTAATTTAAAGTATACTTTGTAATAATGTTATATGTATACTTTTTTTTCAATCTGAAATAGAAATGAATTTTCCAAGTGGCAGCTATTCAATCAAAATATCTTTAATTTTCTACACAACATGCCAAAAGAACAAAGTATTTCTAAACGGTTCACGCGAATCATACCGAAACTTTGACAGACCAAGATTCGATTTGCAAGCACAGGGAACGAGACCAAGGTTTGAAAACTGTTTATCAACTGAATAAATGATAATGGCTTGGTGAAGCCCATTGTAAAGTACCCATTCCGCGCGTATGGTAGCGATTTGGCCTAGTACAATGGACAGCTTGAAGAGGCATTTGATATTTACTGACTTGTTCTGTCAGATGGAACAGCAATGATAGGCCGCATCGATCAGATGCCTAGGCACAAGATTTTATGGTTGGAAATTTCAATGGAAATTTAGATTAGGTTATAGTAGTCGGTGCAAGGATACTGAGAGTCTAAAAGTGACAAAGATATGAAGGAAAAAAAGTTAAGACAGTAGAAAGGCAGATCTGTAGGTAGATGGATAGGTAGATCTATATACAGATGGATGGGCAGCTTTATAGGTATATAAAGAATAGATAGGTAAGTAGGTAGTTAGATAAATCGATATTTACAACGCCAAGAGCCTGATGTGCTGCATTCAGGACTAGAAGAACCATGTGGATTCGATAATTTTTTCAGAAAAAATAGACTAGAAGTTGAAAAAAAGCCAAACAATAGCAAAGAAAACCAAGTAACGAACTGGGTGCAAAAAAAGAATGTAAACTCATTCAAAGCCAGAGAGACAAAAGTTGGGACGCCGTTGACTTGCGAGCTGAATGAGTGAAACTGACGGAAGTTTTTTAGCGGGGTTTCCCGATCTCCCAGGCGATTCAGTTGGTTCCTGGGCACAAAAAGCGCCAATGAGCGCGCCCTGGCCGGGTGTGCATGTCAAAGCCAGGCACGTGAGGACCGCCCCAGGCATCCTGGGCTAAGCAAACAGGCGGCCGAACAGAGCACTCATACACCACATACAGCACACTTACATAGACTTTTAGAAGTAAACGATTCTTCGAAAACCCCAGAGGACTCAAAACTAATTAAACCTTACAGAAACGTTATAATGCCTCTCACGAATATTACACTTAGTAAAGTTTATTTTGTTTTATCATGCAATGCCCCTTCCAATATCCACTTATAAAGAGTAATAATACATACATTTTTATACCTAGCACAAACAACAAAAGCCTAGGGACGTGTATTTCGGAAAATAAATATTTGAAATAATACACGTAATCACAGTAGAAAATAAGTATGCGCATTTCTTGGGTATGCATGTACTATAAGGATTGATCCCCCCCCCCTTTCTATTCCTAAATTAGTCATTGTAGGTGCACAATGCTGTCGATGTATCTTGTTTATTTTCAATATTTAAAAAAGCTGCGTAGAAAATAACTCTCTCCTCTCTTTATCTCTCTCTCTCACCCCCTCTCTCTCTCTATTTCTTTATTTCTTTCTTTCTCTCTCCCACTTCCCTCTCAGTCTCACCCTCTGTATATAGATATGTATGTCTGTGTCCCTCTTTCCCTGTCTCTCTCTGAATTGTTCTGTCTCTGTCTATGCTTTTCTTGCTGCATCTCTTTCTGACTGCCCCTCTCCCTCTTCCATCAATCAAACATTTTAAGAGACAAGCATGTATCCCTGGATTCAACCGATTGTTTGTTTGTTTTAAACAAGTGAGTAAACTGTAGCGAGTGCCCGGACCAGACATGTCCAATCTCCCATCTTGCCTGGCTGCTGTGAGAAGCAGGATGAGAAGCTCTGGCCTGAAGGCCCAGCCACTCTCAGTAGAGCCATGTACGAAGGACATGACAGTGAGGACAACTTCTCCTAACTGGTCCTGGTTGCTGCAGCCTCGGGGGCAACCACTACCTGGTAAATATTGTCGAGTTTACATAACACCCCGGATGGCGAGATTTGGTTCCAGGCACTTAGTACTGTGTCTCCTTGTTGATTGTTGTGAAAAAGACACCCCGTGGAAAAACGCTAATATTGACACAACGAGGTTCCAGAATTAAAGTTCTGATAAAGGGAGGGAATGTTTTTGTGTTCTCTGTGTGATTGACTTTGTAAACAGCTGCAGGAGTCGGGGGAGAGAAATAAAAGCCTTTAATTGTACCCCTTTATTTGAATTTCTTTCGCCTTTGTCAAGTCAACTAACACGGAAAAACACATACCAGAACAGAAAAGTAAGAATAAAATAGGAGGAATAAAGCTGAGAAAACGCGCAAAAGATATGAACTTAAAATTTGAGGTTATCTATTCTTTTGCAATACAATAACAACAAATAACTTTTGAGAGAAGTGAGTGTACTTGCAACAATTCAGCGTGATGAAGGTAAACATAGGCCTTTGTGGTAGAGATTTGAACACAGATTGGGTGTCGACTCAGAGAACGGAAGTGCTGGTAAATAACAATGGTTTCCTTAGGTCGGACTCCACATAAACCGGTTTATTCAAAACTGGCTCCTGCACATTGTGGAAACAGGTTGGGAGAAAACTGTCTGGAGATGTATGGAATACAGCCATGTACCAGGTGATTGCAGTGTGTAATGGGATGGCAGGTACCGCTCCACCTTCCCTCACTGCCGTAATAACAAATCGGACACAGACACTGATTCCCATCCTCGAATATGAAAATGGTTCGGAGTCTGCCAACTTTAACACGAGGTGATCTGCCCGTCATGTCGCAAATTGATGTCCTCATACAGCGGGAAAGGGCAACGGAAAGGTAACACCAAGATTACCTATCGACGGAAAGTCAAATGTAATTTATAAGTTAAAAAACAAGTCTAGTGTCATGCTGCATGGATCCATTTGTGTGGCGCAGAGAGCAATACCAAGTACAGTAAAGGCCAATTGTTGTCTGTCTAAGTGCTCGGAGAGAATGCTGTAGGAAATCAAGTGCGGTGGTGGTCTATTCAGACACCTGTAAAGGTTACCTTTTAGACCATAATGTCTATTGATACTCCTATATAGACTACCCATTAAACTGTAGATAATGTTCATATAATGAATCTCACTGGGTTTCACGCATATTGCTTAATATGCCATTTTATGTGAGGTTGGATTCTCTTAAGTTTGATTTCCACCCACATACACATATAAAACTTCTCACATCTACAGGATTAACTACAGCATCAGTCTTCTTGAAAGTTTGCATAAATGTAGCTATATTTTTCGTCCCGTGCAATGTCACCTTTAGGGTTCATAATTCATTACCGTTAGTTCATAAAACAAAACAAACCAAACTTCATGGTTCACTTATTTTGCTAACCGACCAGAACCGATATGTGAGTTATAGAAAAATGGGGTGTGTTTAACAGTAATAGATATCTTTCCAACACATGAAATGATAATTCTTACTAAATTCATACTTCTATAACCTCTTCATGTTTGTTTTATTTGGGGTGAAACATTTTTCCACATCGTAAACCCTGATAGTGAGAATCACATCATGTAAAGTTCAACAGCGCTACCAAGAGCAAAAAGATCCGCGCGGTTCTTACCTGATGGTCCGCATGGGAAAAAACTTAGAAAAAATAAACAGATTTAGAAATCTGGAATGAGCACGCAATTTGCTTTCTGTAAGGCATATCAAAACGGATAATTCTTTGTTAATGTTGAAACCAAATGACTGCATGGCCCCTGTTCCCTTATTTTCATTCACCAGCTCACCTTCGCCATGGAAACAAATTACTTTATCGACCACATTCTTACTACTGTATACACATGTAGCAAGAATGTAAATAGTTCTGCATGGTATATATTTGTGCACCCTCCCCCCCCCCCTAAAAACATAAGAACAAAAAGATTACTTTCTGGACATCTTGGGGCGAATTTATCAAGTCGCTAAGGTAAAGTAGCACCAGCACCAACTTGGGCTTTGTTGAATATTTTTTTAAAGGCGGAAAGGACAATTGGGTGCCCCCTCTGCACCTCGATCTCAAACTGGTGTCTACAACAAAACAAAAAAGCGAAGATTCGATACTTGAGAATTACTCCTCCATTACAAGATAATGACCTTGTTTATCCCTCTAACATTTCCTCTTTCTTTAAGTTACAAAGAGAAGCAAATAAAACAATATGAAAACAAATGGAGGTAACAAAGACGGCATGATCTCCAGTAAACTTCTTCTTATCCATTTTCCCATCATCTTTCTGTAGCCACAAGTCTGTCTCTACCGAACGGCGGCCACCAGAGAAAGCAAGTGTTTACCTGTAAACAACTTAAAAGGCTTTTACCGCGCTGACAATGTGGAGCGTTGCACACTTGCTAATGCGTCAATGTTTGTCTGACCAGGGCTGCAGATATAAATCGAGTTAACATGACAACTCTCCGTCTCAATGATGCAGTCGTTGTAACACTGCGCTCTTTAGGTTCAGGCCCTTCAGATTGGAGGCGGCCGGGCTATTTGCCAAGCTGTACACGAACAAAGGGAATCGAACACGGACCCGTTAGCCTCTTTTCCGTGCGTGATATTTGTTTGTTTGTCAAAAGTTGAGCGTGGTACCAGCTCTGTTGTGTGATTTATCTGATTGTGTGGTAAATCTTATTGGAGGAAGAGCTTGGGGGCTGGGGGTCACGGTGCCACACGCCCGAAAAAACTGTGTATGTGAGACGGAGAGAGAGAGAGAGAGAGAGAGAGAGAGAGAGAGAGAGAGAGAGAGAGAGAGAGAGAGGGGGGGGGGGGGGGTAGCCAAGGCTAGTTTTACACACAGCCCTTACTTGTCAAACTAGATAATAACGATGATAGACTAATTACAAACAAATAATGTTCTGCCACGATAGTAATTATAACATCGACTGAAAGAGATTGAAGAGGCGATAAGTATTATGTTATAGGTAAAATAGTAATAAATGGTTTAACGCCTCCAAGTTAGCCCAAACAAACGGATTCAGAAACAGTGGCAATTGCTTGGGATCAAGCCTTGGATTTCCTACTCGTCAATCCAAAGACCTACCGGCTGAGCTATCAGATGCCCCTCAGAATAAAGAATGAGTGGCACAAGTTGTAGACCTTGGGCTCATAGTTGGACACATTTAGTTGCCGAATTTTCCTCTAATGGTTCGGTCGGTGTCAGTAATTATGTGATCGGCTAAGGCAGGAGTCCAGACATTTCGTGCAATTGTCAGACGTCAGTCTGTCTATGCAACGTATTCCAAAGTTACGCATTAAATCTGCTAGGGTTCATGTATTAAAACAAAATGTGCAAACTGAAATTGTCATATGATTATGGAAGTTTGCATGTGAATCATGAGGGATATGAGGACAAAGTATAAGCACACACAAAAAACAATAACTAATGCTTAAGGCATGCGTGTACATGTAAGTCTGTAATCACGCTCAGATTAAGGCAAATAGGGGTGGATAGTAATATGATGGGGTGGTGGGACACAATTCTGGTGACACACCTCCCCAACCGTGAGCACACTGTCGCATCGATCGTAGCGGGTGAGTGAGTGGGCGTCATGCACGCATGCCCTGCCATGCCCTGGGGCGAGCACGCCAGTCAACCGGTACGCTCTCTCTCTCTCTCTCTCTCTCTCTCTCTCTCTCTCTCTCTCTTTTTTTTTTTTTTCTCGCTCTCCATATCTCTCTCTCTATTGTGCATTGGTGTGCGAATTTTTTTTTAATCAGAGGAAGAAGCGCTTTCTCTGTTGTAGGTTTTGCCTGCTTATGTGAGAGGCGAGATTGCCATCAGAAAACTACCCTAGAAGTTGTATTTTTACTTCCCAAGCTTTCGATGGATAGTTCTTTTCTCCAGCAAGGATTTTACTACGTGGTCTTCTAGTCCTTTTAGTCTGTTGCAAGAGGAACTGGACGAAATAGGAAGTACGCTCTACAATCGTGCCTACATTTATGTTTGGGGCTCGAGGTTGTTGAAAACGCCGTATAGTATCTCTTCGTGGTGGATTAGTTTTTTTCGTCGTTGTTATTATCTCTCTCTCTCTCTCTCTCTCTCTCTCTCTCTCTCTCTCTCTTTCTTGCCCTCCATCTCTCTCTCTATTGTGCATTGGTGTGCTGAATTTTTTTTAATCAGAGGAAGAAGCGCTTTCTCTGTTGTAGCTTTTGCCTACTTATGTGAGAGGCGAGATGGCCATCAGAAAACTACCCTAAAAGTTGTATTTTTACTTCCCAAGCTTTCGTGTGGATTAGTTTTTTTCGTCGTTGTTATTTGTGTCCATCGACAGAAACTATGCTATTCTATGGACGGGTTGTGGGACAAATGTCTGACAGTTGTACGTGGTGTCATACAGACACAGAGCGGGGTGTTTATGTTTCCACCTATTACATTTTACAGCCACCTACCTGAGGCCAGAACCAGACTGCCGCTGTGGCTGCACTGGAGGTTCTTTATGAAACCCTCGTTTATTTCTTTGAGCAGTCAGGCCGAGGTTTAAAAATTACAAGAGTGTTTCATACGGAAGCCACAACCCCACCCCAGCCACCATCGTCAGTCTGGCTCTGTCCTAAAGATGAGAAGAGGCCTGGTGGGAACTTGCGATTAGAAGTCTCCTCACGATAATTGACTTTGGAAAAATCACTTTGGGTGGAAAGGTTAATATCCCAATATTGATGGACTGATATATTTTTCAAATTCAATTCGTTAAAAATGTATATCACCTTTTTCATAGTTTTAAAATCTTTCAAAATAAACTATGTTTCATGACACTTGAATACAATTTTGTTTTATCTAAAGAGCTCATAACATTTACAAAGTTGTTTTTTTTTGTTTTGTTTTTTGTTTGTTGTTTTTTAATTTAAAAAAAAAACACTCCAAAGGTTGAAACTCGTAAGCAAAGCTACGCTATGGTAGCGGCCGAGGTTCATTAGCAGTGGCTCCGTGTGGAGTGGTGTGTCAGCAGGACTTAGTGCTTCCTCAGGACAAATTACAATTCACTAGAGAGTGATCACAAGATCAGGCGTCGGACTGTTTGCCTTGCCATTAAGTCAGGGTAAATAGCGTCATTGGCTCACAGACCTGGGCTCGCCAAGGCTGACAGCAACCAGTGGTGAAGACTATACAAGCAGCCCAAGAGGCAGATCTAGACAAAGCAGAGGATGAGTACAGATACAAACCAGACGAAGTGTAAACAAATCATCGAGAAAGAATGAAAAGGGAACGAGAGACCCGACAATCTTGTTTTATTGAAAGTATGTGGGCACATTGAAATGTATATCTTACGACATAAGAGAACCCGACAAGAAGTGGATAGGCTATATCCGTGCTGAATTAACAGGCTACGAAAATAGAAACTGAAGAATTTTACGATTTTGGTAACACAGAGTTAACTAAATACATCTTTAAATGTGATAAAAAACAACCAACAACTACAGAGAGTACATCATTACATTGCATATTGATCTAATGACTGTCAAAAAAGGCTTTTATAGACTTGAAACAGGGATTCATCAAAATCCGAAGCACTCCAGTGGTAATCATGTCAAGGACCACCAGTGTGTCTATAGACCGACAGAGAATTGTGACTGACAATCCACCTTGAAGATCGAGGACAAAGCTGTAACTAGGGTGAATCTATACCACTCATGATTAGTGTATGTTTTGGGTTGACTTTTTTTTCATATAAATGCGTTGTCCTAACGATTTGATCGTTTTAAAAATGACCATGGGTATATTCATGGAAAAGAAAGACCAATGGCGGTAGACGCGAAAGAGAACAAACTACAATTTAATTGACCAAGCCCCCCCCCCCCCCCCCCCCCCCCCATTTTTTTTTTTTCGCAATCAAGGATAGCCATGGATATAACCTTTAATTTTCTCCAACTATACATTTTTTACATGGATATAACCTCCTTTACCCATCCATACCATACACAATGGAAACAACTTTTTGTCAATGTTTATAGTCGTAAAATGCACAGACTATTTTCAATGCAAACGTAGTATGAATATAACTGCTACTTTACTCATATTACATCTCAGCCGCACACAAAAAACCGGACTGTTTGGGATACCTACTCAAAGAAATAAGATATCACAATCCATACCTGCTTTATTATTATTTTACTTTATTAAAACTATACCTATATCTTGTATAATCAGAAACCTGATATAAAGGCATTAATTCAAACGTTCGTTATGTCTAGTTAAAACAGAATTACGGCTGCCTCGTGTTGTCTGCCTGGTGTTAACGATCGATGTCTGTGGGGTTGTAAATCTCATGTAATAAACTTTGGCGAGTTTTTCGTGCGCTAGGTTCTCGGAAGAATGCTCTACTGAGATCTCCTCTGACAGATGCCCGCCATTACTCACACGGAGTCGAGACTGTATGGCTATCAGGACTTATACACCTATCACGACTAGCATGACTAGCGTGGCTCTTGCCACAAGTCACAAATCAAAAAGTAACTTTAACTGACCACTCAAATGAAAGGAGAAAATCTTTATGTCTTGAAATGAGTGTCATTTCTTTCGACTATGGAGTTACCTGGTTAAGTTTGGTCGTATCTTAACGCCTACATGGCTTTGTAGCAATCAATAATTATTGTTTTCACTCAGTGTAAAAAGCTGTAGTTCTGAAGTGTTCGGCTTCTCTCTCTCTCTCTCTCTCTCTCTCTCTCTCTACATAGTGCTGACGTTGAACGTTAAACCAACTCAACTCACTCGCATGTGTTGGTGTACAGCTGATGTGCATAATCAGAACCCAGTGTATTCCAATAAGTATGACAAGTCTATGCGAGCAGTGTGGAGTGTTTTGACTGGGCCCACACCAGGAAGCCGGCGCGGCATTACAAGCTCCACTTGGCTTATCTCCGGGTTAACTAACGGCTTTCTTGCGCCTCGCCGATCATAACTCGGCCCTTGGAACATGATGTGATCAAAAGGTGCTGCTGATAAATTCCCTCCTGTGTCTGAATGTATGCAGTGACCACCGCTGGTCCTCCGTGCTGGCCGCAAGTCCCGGGCTTAGCATGGTCAATGCGCAGACTAGGGCGGGGATTAGTCGGCTTGGCCGGACTGCCTCCTGCGCGGCCTGGAATGAACTCCTCGTACTGACCGCTGGTCATCTCGGTGGACAGCGAAGGGTTCTTATCTCAAGGTGTATGATCATGTGCGCCTGACTCAGGGTCACTTCAGACCAGCAGCTCTCTTTGAGCTGACCGCGCCACGGACTTAACTGGACATGACGTGGTGCAACTTATTATTGGCAGACCGTGCTTGGCCGTCAAGTTTTCACAATAAACACGTCGTATGGTCGCGAGCAGCCAGCCCGGGTGCGAACGTTACGTGACGCAGCCTATTGTCAGTCAGCACCTGTTGTAATTTATAACACTTCTTATTGAGTGCTTCTGTTCATGACTGCATTTCGGTATAGATCATACATGGAAGTCACAAATCCCCCACACCAGGTGTTCCCTTTGACAGACAGGCATCAAAGCCGGACCCCAGCAGTGAGTCTGTCTGCCGACACACCCGCAGTCAGAGCCAACTTTGTTTTAACTGGGCTTGTGTATTCACAATGTAAAACTAGTACAAACATGTTCACAATTGTTTAGAACGACAAAAACTTATCAAAACTTGATAACATTGTGATCAGCCAGGAAAGCTAGCTCAGCCCCAACATTGATCTAATCTTCCTTCATATTACGTCTAACAGAATGTTGAAAACCACGCAAAAGCCAGAACCTTTCGAGCAAATGTAATTAAGTTTTCTGCTTCCACCTTATTGGAATAAGTAACGGTGGTGATTTCACAGCTTCTGTATGATTACAGTTTTGTATAAAACTTTACTCTTTGTTAAGCAAAAAGGCTTGAAGTCTTAGAGTAACAATCTCCTTAGCCAAAACGCCTATTTCTGCGCATTTTTGTGATAAACTGTGCACTGTTATGACTGGTTAGGTGGGCAGCTCTGTGAATGTGGCAGATGACACACCGCATCCTTCATGACGGTAGATATATATCCCTAAGTGCCCGCGTTCAAAACTGACAAAAATGAGCTAAATATCCGAAACACATTGGTGACCTAAAAAAAAAGAAGGAGGAATAATTTTGTGACTTTTGTGCATAACGTTTTGGTAGACTGCATTCAAACAGTAGTCCATACCCAGGCTTGCCATAACTTCAATGAAGTAGTACATTATCCATGCTCTCTTGACATATATTTCTGTTGATTCTCGTGTGTTAAGTGAAAGTGTGCTAGTATTAGTGCAGTTTTCATTAACCGTGGACTAAGCATCTGCTGTGCTGCATCTGTTGCACTGAATTATGTCTACAGATCAAGGGCATCATTAAACAGCGCATTAATTTATTGATATTATGTGTTACAGTCAAACCATAGAAACTACTCTTTCTTTACAAAAAAATAAATTCAGCCTTAAATTCAGTAATTTCCAAGTAATTCGTTTACCCGATCAAAATTTCATCGAATGAGATTATTAATAATTTTTATTCTCAGCTCTGTTTATGTGTCTTTACACTCCGAAAATATGTCTTTCTGCTCATTAAGAATTATTTATCTGCATTGAATGATACTCTAGTCGATTTTTTAATGTGTCCCCACAAATTTATACATGGTTTACATTCCTTGCTTTTCTACTTCATGGATCTGGACAGATCTGATTTTTTCCAAGACCAAGCTTGTGACGTAGCTATTGGATGCACGTCTAGCATTGGTGAGGGTTGAACAAAATTGAGTCTTTTTCCGCACCATGATAATTGGGGTTGTGAAATCAATCAGAGCTCTTGAACTGTATACCCAGCACACCTTAACGTCTACAGATTGGTGGTGAGGCATTTGCCCTCTTGCTGTTGCAAGTCCACTGACCGCTGTGAGCATTTAAGGGGAAACAATTGGTTGACCTGCTAATTCGAGATTAGGTCCCGTGGCTTGTGGCGTGCCCACTGGCTGGAAGATGGGCAGGAGACCGTGAGGAATGCACCACAACAGCTTTGTGTCCAGCACAGTCGACGCCATAACACGCCAGGTAAGAGGGGAATTGTCTTCATACAAAAGTTGCAGAAGAACTAGTGAATGTTCTAATAATTTTGGCGTTGAATAATGAGCAGGAGGTCCGCTGATCGATTCTTAGCTGGAGCCCCTGTCTCTGTCAAAGATTATTCGGTAAAATAAGGTTATACCATATTTATTTACTCTCAACCATACTGCCTTTGCCGTCATATACAAAATCAAGCTGCATCATAAGACCAAGACTGGCGAGCAGGAGGCACGCGGTTCGAATATCAGCTGTCTCCGTACACATTGCATCCAAGCTTTGGTGATCCATGCCAGATGCGAAAGCCATGTCCTATTTGGCTAAAATGATTATAAGACGGAGACCTTTCTCAAAACATGTACATGTATACACATAATGGTGGGCGGACCAAGCTTCTGTACCATTGGATAGGGTAGCGTGCCACATAGCTCCGGGCTGAAATCAGGACGTCTCTTGTCAGATCCCAGATAATGACCCTGTCTCCGTATACAATTTTCAAGAGACATGCTCAGGGAAGATAGAGCTCACAAAAGTTTACACTTGATAGACCGGATACCAAGCCCAATTAATCGAAGGTGATCATATTAGGAGGAGGAAATCACCAAAAACATCCGGTTCGGGTGAACTTCTTGTCTCTAACTGGGGCTGGGGGTTCTGTTCCTCCCCGAGAGAGTCTTGGTGGTAACATAGAGTCTCTTCGTATTTCTTTGGCCTTTTGCAGCCTCTGCCTCTGTTTTCAACTATTTTAGGTAATTCCTTTTGTCTTTCCTAAAATGTAATGTAGTGTATATCTCTCTATTCTTCTCTCCAGTGTTAAGCTTGAAGTGTGCGTTTTTCCTCTATGCCCTGTGCCAAGTGGATCTGGTGTTTCAAGTTCTTCCTTTCCGTGATGCGTGTCCAGGTGTCAGTAAAAATCCACTCCCTGTGTTTCCTGATCTTCTTGCCCAAAACAGTTGAACATATCTCTATATATATCACTCGCAGGCTTCGCCATTTTTCTTCAATTATCTCTTCTGGTAGAAGGGATGCACACTGAACTTTTTCCTCAGCTCGATTTTGATTTGCTCTGATTTCTTTTCTCAGGCAATATAAAAAAAGTCATCATTGCTTCACAAAATGTGCTCAAACAAGGCCCATTTTACATTATATCTGTGAAAACAGTATCTTCTTATAGAAATGAAACCACATTTAAAAAAACTGTAACATTCATTGTAAATAGCCTAGCTTTCTGACTAAAAGCAGGATCAACAACTTAGATTTAGCACCCTTGATATCCAAACGGTTGAGCGCGTGCGCGCGCGGGGGAGAGAGAGGGTGGAGTGGGCAAGACAGAGATAGAAAGAAAGATAAAAACGTAGATACAGTGAGAAACAGACACAAAGACAAACAGAGAGAGGGTGCCTGCCTGGCCTGGATTTTTATCGATTGATCCTTGAGAAAGACACTTGCCTGGACAATATCAAAACGTGCCGATCTGCAATTATTGGCGACCATTAGCTGTAATTGGTGATATTAGCAAACGCCAAGTTTCCCCCGTAAAATCAAACTTAACAGGCTGCAAGCATTCGAGACCTTTGATGTTTGCTCTTCACTGTTGTTTAACCTGTTTCAGTTCCATTTTCTCAGTGTTCTTCGAAACTGTTTTAGTCCGACGGGACCGCAGCTACGTTGGGTTATTAAGGGACATGCATGAGTTTGTATTACGTTTATAAATCTTTCTCTCACTACTCCACTCTTTACATTGTTTGATCTTCTGTCTTAATCTCTCTCTATCTATCTCTCTCTGTGAATTATTTCCTGTAAAACCGTACGAATAGACTAAATATCATCTCTCTCTCTTTCTCTCTCCGTCTCTCTATCTCAAACACTATCCCAGTGAGTTTCTACCGTATGAGTTTATCTAAAGACTTAGCAATGAATTTTGCCTATTAATATTAATGTATTTGTATGTCCTTTACTGCTCTGTACGGATAACTCCTCTCTCTCTCTTTCTCTCTTTCTCTCTCTCTGCCTCTTTCTTTCTTTCTCTCTCTCTCTCTCTCTGTGTGTGTGCCTCTCTCTTTCTGTCTCTGTCAGTGTGTGTGTCTCTTTTTCTTTCTAGGTGTATCTCTTTATCTTTTCTCTCTCTCTCTCTTACTCTCTCTCCCTTCTCCTCTATCCCCTTCTCTTTTCAATCTAATTGACACGTCTCTCTTTTCCCCTCCATTCTGAAGTCAAACATACCCCCAGCCTCCCCCCCCCCCCCCCAAACACACACAATGACCACAAATCTCCACCCTGGATGGACCAAGCTAGAGAGGGGGAGGGGCGGAGTCGACTGCGCAGGCCCAGCACTCACCCAGGCCCGCACGCGAAGAGCAGTCCACAGACCTGACCGCTGATTGGCTGCGAATTGGCCGCACGATAGGTCAGTCGGGTGGCGGCTGCCCGCCCGTATTGTAACTATATTATGCACTTATTTCAAGTACTTTCAGAGATGTGGACAAACTTTGTCTACAATGAAACATCAACATCCAAACTATATATTTATAATTGCTTGCCGCGTGCTTCTCTTAGATAAAGAGGTAAATTGAACAGAAAATTAAATGTTGCCTAACATGCATAGTCGTAACAGTTTTAGGAAAGTTTTGGATAATTACATCCATAGCTGGTGCAGAGACCCTTTTATTAAGACACAACTTGTTTGTACTTATTTATAACTTTGTCGATTATCAGTTTATAGTTCTGACTATTAAACTTCTTTCTGTTAGAATTGGAATACATGGCAGATAATAAACCAGAGGTTCTGAATCAATTACAGGCCATGGCACTAATAAATTTGCGGTGATTCCATCGTGATGTGTTGAGATGCTAGAGAAGGGCACGATTTCGTGGCTGTGTTACATCTGTTACAGCCTATTGAATTCGAATCGACACGAAGAGACGGGGCACAAACTAAAAAGAACGTTGAGAAACACGGTGATACACATATCTCTAAAAGTATAGATCGATAATTGTGTATTATTACTTTTTTTCAATCAGAAAAAAGTTGAATATTATTTTTTATGTTTATCCATGGTTAGGTTGTGATAACGCAAGACAGAATTATAATTATGTACTATAAAACTATGAATTGCGCCTGTTGTGGATCTGCAAACCATTTATAAGAATCTCGCCCCCCCCCCCCCCCTGGAAAGAGATGGCTTTATGGTAGCATTTATGTCAACGAGAGGCTCAGTGGTGTCAAACAACAAGACTTAGGTACTTTGAGAGAAGAGGTACAAGAAATCACTGGGCTTTCTTGAGTGGAGTGGTGAAGGAGAGGGAGGGATAAAGAAAGAGGGCGAAAGAGATATGGAGAGACATGGAGAGAAAGAGGCCAGATAGACAGACATAGAGAGATAAGGATATGTGGGCGCGGAGGTTCTCCTGCAAGAACTAACGGTTTTAAGTCTGGAACTTTACAATCGGAGTTGGTGGCCAGCGGAAACAATCTCCCGCTTGTAATTCCCTCAATTGTTTGGCCACCCGTAAACATTGTCAGGAAAGGCACTTTGAGGACATGCTCATCTAAAACCTGACGTCTGGAGTGATGCACTTATTAATTTTATGTGTCGTCACGCTATTTGTAACTTTTTCTGTAATCAAGGGATTTACGAAAGGGCAAACATAAAATCCCAGCACAGACAATTCTCGTTACGTTTGGTTGATTACTAAAATAATTTTTATGGGTTTGTCTAGACGCAATATGTCACAGAGTGGAAAATACACAAGCAAGCTGGCCTGTGTGTTTTCCCCCTGATTTTCAAGAGTGTTCACACGTCTCTAGCTGTGATTCGTGTATGTCACTCTCTGTTTCCCCCTTCCCATCGACACCTCACGCCTGTTGCGTTAGAACCAACTTACAGTTTCAGCTACAGTGTAGTTTGCTAGTAGATCTATATCTTTTTACCAAGGATAAAACCAAATAATCAAATATCAATTACGCAACTTTTTATGTTTCGAATGGGTTACCGGTGGTATTGAATAGCAGTCACAATAACCTAACGTGCTCACCAACTGCCGCTGTTACAAAGAAAATATACAACAAACAAACAAAAACAGAAACGTCAACCAACCCATAAAAGTAATAGATGCGCATAATTATGATATTGTGTGAAAAGTCATGATTTTTTTCTGACTTTCCCGTCAATGGGGTGAAAACGGATAACCATGACGAGATGCGCGGTGGGTGAACTCGTGCTGGTTACGG
>RQTK01000815.1:139437-150685 GCA_003991915.1 Elysia chlorotica
CCTGCCCCCCCCCCCCCCCCTGGAAAGAGATGGCTTTATGGTAGCATTAATGTCAACGAGAGGCTCAGTGGTGTCAAACAACAAGACTTAGGTACTTTGACAGAAGAGGTACAAGAAATCACTGGGCTTTCTTGAGTGGAGTGGTGAAGGAGAGGGAGGGATAAAGAAAGAGGGCGAAAGAGATATGGAGAGACATGGAGAGAAAGAGGCCAGATAGACAGACATAGAGAGATAAGGATATGTGGGCGCGGAGGTTCTCCTGCAAGAACTAACGGTTTTAAGTCTGGAACTTTACAATCGGCAAGGAACCACTCGGAGTTGGTGGCCAGCGGAAACAATCACCCGCTTGTAATTCCCTCAATTGTTTGGCCACCCGTAAATATTGTCAGGAAAGGCACTTTGAGGACATGCTCATCTAAAACCTGACGTCTGGAGTTTTAATCGAAGTTTAAATTACATACTGATTTCATGGAAGCAGCTTAATTTCAGAGTGTTCACACGTCTCTAGCTGTGATTCGTGTATGTCACTCTCTGTTTCCCCCTTCCCATCGACACCTCACGCCTGTTGCGTTAGAACCAACTTACAGTTTCAGCTACAGTGTAGTTTGCTAGTAGATCTATATCTTTTTACCAAGAATAAAACCAAATAATCAAATATCAATTACGCAACTTTTTATGTTTCGAATGGGTTACCGGTGGTATTGAATAGCAGTCACAATAACCTAACGTGCTCACCAACTGCCGCTGTTACAAAGAAAATATACAACAAACAAACAAAAACAGAAACGTCAACCAACCCATAAAAGTAATAGATGCGCATAATTATGATATTGTGTGAAAAGTCATGATTTTTTTCTGACTTTCCCGTCAATGGGGTGAAAACGGATAACCATGACGAGATGCGCGGTGGGTGAACTCGTGCTGGTTACGGAAATCAAACACCTGGCGGCGCAACCTTTAGGAGAGGCGACCTTGGACAGAGCGAGCACTCTGGCTTCTGGTGCACTGTTGAGTGACTGTTTTGAATGTTGTTTTCTTCTAGTTTCGATAACATACTTAGCCTTCCGCTCACAAACAAGTATGGCTTATTTTTGTTACTTACATAAGTCTAGTGAAGAAATCTCTCCTAATCGTTGGAGTGGTATAACTTTACATCATGTATATCAGATATGTTCGACTAAAAATCACAACAACAACAACAACAACAACAACAACAACAACAACAACAAAAGAGCATCGACTGTGGATTTGAAATAACGTTCTAATCTCGCTCTTTACTAGAATTTTTTCGTAACGTTTCTTAATCTCACTGACGACTCCCTTAGCGGAACCAGCCGAGAGACTTAGTCCAGTTCGACAAACATAGCGGGGGTTTACATCCGGGCCCTAAGCCGTTGCCAGGATCGCACTAAAAATCTATTCTACTTCTGGTATTATGTAAGGAAATACCCATTCACTACACCGCGATTGGCCATTTGTAATTATGAAGAATTATCATTACCTGATAATGTCTGATGTTGAGGGATGAGAGATGAACAAACAAGGTGACTCGCAAGCCCAATGAAGTTTCTTCCCAACCCCCATAGCTTTCTCTACTTTAGATCCCTCTGTTTTAGCGTGATTGAAGATTACATCTTTGATAACTGAGCCTAATACCTACAGTAAACAAGTTGTGATGGAGGAGAACAGGAAATAGTAATGTCTGATGGCACAGAAACGGGCAGAGAAGTTTCCCGTCACAAAGTAATATTTTTTTTTAAACCTTGTGTATGTCTGCAAATAAGGGCTTTAAGCCCCCCGCTCTTTTTCTTTCTAACCCCTCATCTGTTTCGGTCTCTGTTTGTCTGTCTGCCTCTCTGTCTCCGTGTTTCTCTGCCTCTCTGTCTCTGACTCTCTGTCTATGTATCTCTGTCTCTGTCGCTCTGTCTCTGCCTCTCTATCTCTGTCTCTCTGTCTTTGTCTCTCTGTCTCTTTATCTCTGCCTCTCTGTCTCTGACTCTCTGTCTATGTATCTCTGTCTCTGTCGCTCTGTCTCTGTCTCTCCCCCGGCCGGCCCTCCTCTGTTCCCCCCCCCCCCCCACCCCCTTTTCCACATATAGACACACAGAAACACACAGACAGGCCACTATACCATCACCATCCACACCCCCACACAGTATAATCAACCTTTACCTTCCTTAACAAACTGCGAAGAAACGTGAGTTCATTAGTGAGCAAATTGGAGTATTTACCCAAAGTTGTGTACTTTATATCCCAGACTGCCGGTGGACACAAAACAATAATTCACACAAAACATCAACTTTAGCCTAATCTTATCAACTTTTTTGCTGGGGTAAATAGAGACCATCAATTCAATTGGGCAAAGGCGATTTACCGCGCTGGTTTTGTTGAAAGCCACTTATTTGTCAATTTGAAAAGCGAGCAAAGTCTCTGGTCCAAACCGCTCAGCTTTGCCCTTTTGACTCTCTGACTCTCTTTATCTCTCTCTCGCTCGCTCTCTCTCTCTCTCTCTCTCTCTCTCTCTCTCTCTCTCTCTCTCTCTCTCTCTCTCTCTCTCTCTCTCTCTCTCTCCCTCTCTCTCTCTCTCTTTCTCTCTCTCTCTCTCTCTCTCTCTCTCTCTCTCTCTACATGACTAGCGTGGCTCTTGCCACAAGTCACAAATCAAAAAGTAACTTTAACTGACCACTCAAATGAAAGGAGAAAATCTTTATGTCTTGAACTGAGTGTCATTTCTTTCGACTATGGAGTTACCTGGTTAAGTTTGGTCGTATCTTAACGCCTACATGGCTTTGTAGCAATCAATAATTATTGTTTTCACTCAGTGTAAAAAGCTGTAGTTCTGAAGTGTTCGGCTTCTCTCTCTCTCTCTCTCTCTCTCTCTCTCTCTCTCTCTCTCTCTCTCTCTCTCTCTCTCTCTTTCTTTATTTTACTTTCTTTCTCTTATCAGTTTTTTTTTCACCTCTTTCTCTCATTCTCTTTCTCTTTCTCACTCTCTTCAGACAGGCCACTATACCATCACCATCCACACCCCCACACAGTATAATCAACCTTTACCTTCCTTAACAAACTGCGAAGAAACGTGAGTTCATTAGTGAGCAAATTGGAGTATTTACCCCAAGTTGTGTACTTTATATCCCAGACTGCCGGTGGACACAAAACAATAATTCACACAAAACATCAACTTTAGCCTAATCTTATCAACGTTTTTGCTGGGGTAAATAGAGACCATCAATTCAATTGGGCAAAGGCGATTTACCGCGCTGGTTTTGTTGAAAGCCACTTATTTGTCAATTTGAAAAGCGAGCAAAGTCTCTGATCCAAACCGCTCAGCTTTGCCCTTTTGACTCTCTGACTCTCTTTATCTCTCTCTCGCTCTCTCTCTCTCTCTCTCTCTCTTTCTCTCTCTCTCTCTCTCTCTCTCTCTCTCTCTCTCTTCCCCGACAAACATGAACCATATTTGTGTGCTCTTGTTAAAGAGTTGTCATGCCAGCGAAGAATAGAACATCTCTAGGTAGTTTTAATTCAGTCCTTAGACCTAACGAGCGCCCGACCAACGTCCTCTATTTATTGTCAGGGCAGACTCAATGCTCGGCTTTTCCGCATCCTATCAGAGACACATTAGTGGACGCAGGCCTAGTTTGGCCTTTACTGCTTAAATTATCTGGTATTATGTGGAATTAAGTGTCTCTCACTGCGGAAGACTTTCGACTTAGTGTCTGCCTATTTACCATGTCATTTATGAGAAAGACTTAATTTCTAGTCATGTGCTCTGTCGCTTGGCGCGATTCGATCTCTTAATACGATTAGTTCCTTGCACTTAGTGACGGCTCCAGCCTTGTTATAAACCTATTTGACGTACAAAAGTTGCAGCTCCCTTCACCCGTCTGTGGAATAGCCAAGCTCTTGGCTGATGGCAGGTCTTCACCATTCCTATCATTCTGATTGGAGAAAATGCAATTAAAACACCCCCTGTGCTCCCAAAGAGGATCATGGACGGCGACGGGTCAGCAGACTCAAGTCTAATAACGTATACGTGCCGCCACACAGAGACAGTGGGGAGACAAGCAAGAAACGACGCGGTAAAAACTCGGAACGTCAACTATGAAGGCGCACGCTGTACCACTGAGCCAGCTGATTCCTTCAGAGCAGATGCTCCAGGATCACAGAATTACATTTGCACGCTCTGTGCCAAAACACTCGCACGATTGAAAACGTTGCAATGTGAAGTCTTTTCAGACAGAGTTAGACATCATGCTGTTAGCCGAGAACCAGAAACAAAAGCTCCGATACTGTTTTAACCGAAGCCCGCAGTTTTAAACTTTGAAACTGATGCATTAGTCAAAACAAAAGTGAAATGTGTAGGCCATAATAGCACGTATAATCCAAGTTCCCTCCTTGAGTATCTAATCATAGTTTTATTTCTTATTTGTACCATATATTTGCCATCATGACTGTAGTATCCCTCTCCAAACCCCTCCTTGCATTACTTTTTCTCTCCCCCCTGTCTCTCTCTCTCTCTCTCTCTCTCTCTCTCTCTCTCTCTCTCTCTCTCTTTCTCTCTCTCTCTCTCTCCTGACGCTCCAAACAAAAGCGGAGCTTCGCGTATCCCCCGTGGATTCCACACAGCTCGCCGCCTCCAGAGAAACATCCCCTGGGGGGATCCGCGCTGGGAACCGCTGGAAACCGCCTGAGTTAGGCAAGGTGTTCTCTAAAGCATGGCAACATCTCGCAAAGTTAGTCAAAGCTATCATTCACAGCTCAAAACACGCAGGATTCCTGATTGCCTGTTAGAATGTCTGTCTGTCTGTGCGTCTGTACCAAGAGCATCAGCTGGTACAGTAAAGATAAGGAGAGCTTAGTAGATCCCATCCCATCTCTCGTTCACGGTATCTTCCTTTCTTTCTTCTTCTTTCTCTCTCTCTATCTCTTCTCTCTCTTTCTCCTCTCTCTCTTTCTCTTTCTCTCTCTCTCTCTCTCTCTCTCTCTCTCTCTCTCTCTCTCTCTCTCTCTCTCTCTCTCCCTCTCTTTCTTTATTTTACTTTCTTTCTCTTATCATTTTTTTTTATTTCACCTCTCTCTCATTCTTTTTCTCTTTCTCACTCTCTCTATCTCTCTCTCACACACACACACACTCACGTATGTTACTAGAGCTGCCTGTTTCTAATATGTAGAACTGATTAATATATTGTCGTTATTTGTGTAAGCTCAAACAAACAGTGTTTGAGGGATAAAAAGTGATACAGATAGAGGGGGGGAGAGAGTAGTAGAAAAAGAGAGGGGAATAGATATCAAGAGAGCTATACAAATAGACATAGAGAGATAATAGGAGGATATAGAGACATGATATGTATACATAGAGGGTAGGCGACAAAATAAGAGAGAGAGAGAGAGAGAGAGAGAGAGAGAGAGAGAGAGAGTAACAGGGAGGGAGAGAGATAGTGAAGGAGACTCAGTATGAGAGAAACGGAGTAGATTCCCAGAGCCGCGGGTTTGGCCAAGCCTTGTCACCGAAGCGAGACCAAGTTGAAGAAAGCTGGCCCAAACTTACTGCCTAGCACCCTAGCATGGCCTGCCAATTATTGAGGTTTGAGTTAATTGGGGGAGATCAGATTAGACTGAGTTTGTATAGCTAGCATCGGTAGCAGCCGGTGGCTCACACAGACACGCTTAGACACACACACACACATACACATACATCGAGAGACACACACACACACGCGAACAAAGACACATCCATACGCACACAGAGACATCGAACACACTCATACACATACAAACACACCCACATACAGACAAACCAACATATATATGCACCCACAAAAAGACACACACACACAAGCACGGACAAAGACTCGTCAAAGACGCTCCAAAACAGAGACCAAACACACTCATACACATACAGACACGCCCACCCACAGACACACCTACATGCAGACACACCCATATACAAACACACCCACATACAAACACACCCACATACAGACACACCCACATACAGACACACCCACATACAAACACACCCACATACAAACACACCCACATACAGACACACACACATACAAACACACCCACATACAAACACGCCCCCCATACATACAGACACACCCACATACAAACACACCCACATACAGACGCACCCACACAGAGACACAAAGCACGCTCATACACATACACTCATAGTCATAATACATTTATAGTGGTGGTGTGCCGAAACCATATGATGTGACACAAACTGTACAGGTAAGAGTTTCAATCTAGGATGGAAGTTGACAGATTGCTGTCCGTGTATGACTCGGAAAGCTGATCACAGTCCTGTAACGGTGGACTGGGTTATGCTAGAACTAACCCAGGACATGTTCAACCTTCTTGAGAAGCACCATGGTGTAGAGAAGAGAGAGAGGGAAAGAGAGAAGAGAGAGAGAGGGAGAGAGAGAGAGAGAGAGAGAGAGAGAAATATTTACTAGAGAGATACTGAGAGAAGATGAAGAGGAAGAAAGGGAGATATATGGAGATTTTCCCTTCTCTCCATATAGGTATCAGAAACAAGAGATTTTGGGACAGACCGTCACAGCTGCACTTACAAGAACAGACCGGCAAAATGAGGCAATGTGGGGCACAGTGAGCGAAGGTGACGCACAGTAAGGCAAAGTGATGCAATATGGGGCACAGTGAGTGAAGGTGACGCACAGTAAGGCAATATGAGGCAATATGCGGCACAGTGAGTGAAGGTGACGTACAGTAAGGCAAAGTGATGCAATATGGAGCACAGTGAGCGAAGGTGACGCACAGTAAGGCAAAATGAGGCAATATGGGGCACAGTGAGCAAAGGTGACGTACAGTAAGGCAAAGTGATGCAATATGGAGCACAGTGAGCGAAGGTGACGCACAGTAAGGCAAAGTGAGGCAATATGGGGCACAGTGAGCAAAGGTGATGTACAGTACTGCAAGCTGAGGTATTGTGAGGCAATTAATTTGTGTCTCAGAGAAGTAATGTAGGCCGCAGTGAGGTGAGACAGGCCACATAAAGGCAATGTGAGGGATAGTGAGGCAACGTGAGGCAAGTCAGACAGCATGAAGATCTAAAGGTTGGAGAAGGAGGGAAAAAAGTCTGTGTGGGAACTGGGAAGAATGGAAGAGAGGGGGGGGGGTTGTATGAGGTACAGCCAGACAGGGAGACCAAGGTTGACGCCAGGAGCGCGTCGGTTGAACCAGATAGTGTGACGCCAATCAGGTCAACCATAATTAACGATTGCTGTAATCGATTCTTACGCCAGCCCCCCACCTTCAAAAGTTAATTGAACCAACACAAAATTGCGGAGTCAAATTCACGGTTACGTGATTGTTAACTTCATCAAATGTCACCGTGCCCTGTCTGTAAAAATGTCTGTCTGTCTATCGGTCTGTATGTCTGCCTGTGTGTTTGTCTCTTCTGCTTACTCCATTGCGCCAATATCACACTTTTTTAAACTGCAGTTCTTCTTTTGCGCCTTATTGATTAAAGTTAGACTGAATTATCCATATACACGTCTAAATCCACACATCTATCTTAGATGTATAAATCTACATATTGTTCATCAATGTACGGTGTATTCTGTTTTCATTTTTCTTAAGCTTTGGTGCAATTAAATTTAAGTATAGTGATATTGTTGATCTTCATTTCTTACCATTAGTTGGTGGTAGTAGTTGTATTAGTCTTGTAACAAAAAGAGTCAGGCGTTAGTCTCTGGACCCGTCCGCCACACAGCCTGGTTGCATGTGTTGGACGATGAGACCCACTAACACTAATATACCTACAATACCCAATATTTCCCTGAGCATCAGTCACTGTGATACTATGACTTTATTTAGCTTTGTGCCTTAGTCTTCAGCACCAGTGTGTACATACAGTCATGTCATCATCACACCGTGCATGAGCCGTGAGTGAGTGAGTGAGTGAGTGAGTGAGTGAGGGGTAAGGGTGTGACGCTCACAATGATCGCTCTTACTGAAATCAATAAACTTAGTAAGGGCACACGCTTGAGGCGCTCAAACACACACAGTCGCATACAAATAGGTGAAATGCAGGACACTCATATCTACTCCAACACTACTCCATGCAATATAGATTATTAATTTCTGTGGATGATAGCGAAGAACATCGCTTGTTTATTTTGTTAAGCAAGTTATAGTAAAGGCAGTAATAAAATTTAAATTTAGCGAAGGCCACACAAGAATTCCCACGGAGTTTTGACGACATTATTAAACGGTATAATTACAGAGCATCAAATGCGGAGCGGAAATCAGGAGATTGGGGGGGGGGGGTAAAGGGAACAAAGTAAAATCCGGAGGTATTAAATTATCAAAAGAAATTGATAATGAAGACAGCAGCCATGGAGTGGAGACTGTTGGGCTTAGCCAATCTAAAGCTCACGTATGGAGCGTGGATTTAGCGCGCGTTTGTGTTTTGTTGTACAGTCTCAAAACACAAGTGAGGTAGTTGTAGGCACAAAGACGTCGCAACTGTTACAACCTCATCCAATTAATTCAAGAGCAAAAGAAACTGTTGGCTAAGACCGCGGGTTTGAGCCCGTCCTCAGAGCCTAAGATTCCAGATTTAGCAGTGTACAGCTTTTGAACCTGCGATAGAGAGGCGCATAAGGAACACAAAGACCACCATCTGCACCGGCGTCCGATTCAAGTTTTATCCTAGAGCGCTAAGGAAATCCCGTACCTCATGATCAAGGGTACGTCATCCGTCATGAGGGCTTGGAACGCAAAGCCTTTACGACAGCACCACGGGGCAAAACTCACCCAGAGCCTGGCCGCTTTGATCTTTTCAGGAGATCTACCTTTACCTTTACCAATATGTACAAGACAACAAAGCAGGTTGCGGTTTTACTCATGCCCAATTTTAATCTGCTAATAATTTGTATCAATTACTCCACTATTATTTGTCTCCATTTCTGTTGTCTTTCGTTATCCATGTAGGTTTTTGTTGTTTTTTTTGGCCCTTGGCGGGGTTTTTTTTTTTTTTTTTTTTTTTTGGGGGGGGGGGGGGGAGATATAATCGTCACGACTGTGATCAGCGTAGATAAACCCCGCAAATTACAACTACATGAGGCTGAAAGGTTAAAGAGCTTGGAACTCAGTCATCATACACTATTGTATTATTACAAGCATGTCAAAAATCTTGCTAAGCCTCAGTCTGATGCAATCACACCAGGAGCTGCCCTCAGTTCTGCTTTGATGTGCGGGCATCTGAGAGTACAATCGACTCAACAACAATCCTCCATGAGCCGACGTCCTTTAGGGGGTGCAAAATATGCCACGGTTATTTTCCATCATCAGTATAAAACAAAGCCAAAGAATCAAGTCAAAATACAGAATATGAATGATAAAAGCTATTTGGCTTTTGATCTGACAATGGGCGTGGATTAAGCTTGTTTATAATTGAAGACGTTTGTGAACCCTAGACAAACCTCACAATTGGCTGGATTTAGATCTAACCGCTTGAAATTTTCGACGAAAAAATAATAATTAGAAGCATAGAATGTAGTTCAATACATCAATCTGATAACTTGAAAATGTTCCGGAAAGAAGAAACAATTAGAAAATCGTTTGATGCTGAAAAAGAATATTTTAGGAAGTGTTATGAGAAAACTTAATTGAATTTCACTGTAGTTGTTATTAACACGGTAAATGTATTGATAAGATAATGATTGGAACCATCGTGGTACCGGCGGCGATGATGATGATGAGAAGGAGTAGGATGAGGATAGTGATGATGATGATGATGATGATGATGATGATGATGATGATGATGATGATGATGATGATGATGATGATGATGATGATGATGATGATGATGATGATGATGAGGAGGAGGAGGAGGAGGAGAAAGGAGGAGGAGGAAAAGGAGGGAGGAGGATAGTAATGATTATGAGATGAAGGTATAGTGATGACATAATTTGCCAAGATAATTTCTGTTGTATTGGTTTTCAACCTAGGAACTTAAGTTGATTTTGCCAGAACTCTGATTCGGTTCTCCTACATCCACAGTGTGTTTGACCAACTAAGAGTGACAAGACACATCCAAAACGTCAATTTAGACCGAATAAAACAAACGAATTGAAAGAGCACCTCGGCCAGATAATGTAATTTCCGCGCATGGACGAAGGACTGCATTCCGGGGGAATTATAAATAGAAAAATGTTACGTGTGATCATTAAAGCTTTGCATCTTTACACAGGTTTTTGATTTACACTTTTTAATGAAATCTGAACATTTCAAAGTAAACAGACCAAGCAGGGTTAAGGCTGTTTTTTTTTTTAACCCAATTTACTTTCTATTCAGCGCAATGCTCTAATACAAGAAAACTATCATCCTGATAAAGTACCAGGTCAGGTTTTAGATCCGCCACAGGTACAGAAAGCTAAACAGTATGGACTAAAATTACACTCAAACTTTTGTTAATTATGAATGTAAAACCATGATGATTTACCAGAATTAATGTGCCATTTCATTGGTCGCACAAACCTGATTTATGTTGAGGAAAACAATATCAAGCTAGCTAGTGTTTAGTTCGATCTTTTAGTCTCTATCGTATTTTTTTAATTAAAATTGGAAACACAATAGTCATGTTAGAGAAATGTATTTCTAAAGGCATACCAATTTACAGGTCATTCATAAATCCACCTCTCTCAAGCATTCACTTTTTCCTGCCTTTTCTGGAAAAGAGTTCCAGAGTGGCCTGTCTAAATTTAGAACTCATGTTCAAGTAAATGATGACGTTGGCGCCACAGTTCATGCAGTCTACGATGTTGTAGACGGCGCCCGTGAACGCCCATATCTTCACGTAGCGGCCGCCCACGTCGAAGCCTGGTGCTATATTCACGGCGATCAGGTGGATGCTGGAAGGAATGGTTGCTATGATAAACACCGTTGCTATGGTGATGACCATCTTGACCGCTTTGGCTTCCTTTGACTGCTGCAGGTGTGCCTTGTCTGTGAGGCTGGCGGTGTTGACGGACTTGTTGGCGTCCCGCCACACTCGGCTCCTGTGGAGGCTGATCGAGAGCAGGATGGTACAGACCACCACTACAGAGAACGTCAAGGGAGGTAAGAGGAACACGTAGTAGATCTGGTTAAACACCCTTAACGTTAAGGCTGTTCTGTCTGTAGCAGCCAAGGCCCCGAGCAGGGTTCTGTTCTGAGACGGGAAGTGCCGCCAGCGGATGGGGAATGTGATGAAAGCCGACGGGCCTAGGGT
>RQTK01000815.1:159717-180368 GCA_003991915.1 Elysia chlorotica
CTCTCTCTCTCTCTCTCTCTATCTATCTATCTCTCTTTCTCTCTCTCCCTCCCTCTCTCTCTACCTCCCTCCCTCCCTCTCTCTCTTTCCCTCCCTGCCTCTCTCTCCCTCTCTTTCTAGCTCTCTCTGTCTCCTTCTATCTCTCTCATTGTCTCTCTCTATCTCTCTCACTCTATATCTGAGTCTCTCTCTCCCTCTCTTTCTGCCTGTCTATCTGTCTCTCTCTCTATCTCTCTCCTATCAGAATCTCAAATTAAACCATTGGCTACACCATATAAGCCAAACACTTAGTCAAATCAATCAATTAATGTTTTTTTACATAATCAGTCAATAAATTACTCCACCCACCCCACCATCAAGTTGTTATTATTTTGATTATAATTTTCCGGCAAAAAAGTTGATTCGCTGCCCTCTATTCTGAGAGATACATGACATAAAGAGCTTCATAATTTTTAAAGTATGAAGACTTTTAAAGAAAGGTTGCGCCAGGAAGGACTACAAAACAGCGTTGCATCTACCGTAGGCAGGAGAACCAGAGAGACACGCAATCGAACACTGGGCTTCTATTCGCGAGGTCCCCGGTTCGACCCCAAGAGTGTGAAACAATATTTGTACGATTTTGCCCTCTGCTGGTTGGTCGGTCTATGTGGCCTTTTGATAGAAAAGTTCTGTCTCTGTGTGGCATCATGTAAAATTGCCAGACGTTAGTCTTACGACCCGTCTGCGATAGCCTAGTTGAATGTATACATACATGTACTAACTTAACGCACCGAAAGAAGAATTTCGTTTCTTTTGTCTCATAATGCTATAGGCTGAAAACTGTTCCATTACCAACTCCAACAGAGTTATGAATCTCTTGTTCCAGTTCACAACAGCCTATAGTTCCTGATTGTAGTGAGGGGAGTAGGGAGTAAAGGGAAGAGGGAGGGACGCCCAGGAGTAAAGGGGGAAAGGGGGGGGGTGGAGGTGAAGTGCAGCGAGCTGACCACTTTTGCTCCTCGTCCAACACGCAAAACAAGAAATTAGTTAAATTAGTGGTATGACATTCGGTGCGTCAGCCAAGCACCAACGCCAGTATTGTCAGCACTGTCCGGTCTTTTTGCTGGGTTGAAAGCCTGGGCGTGGATATACTGGTCAAGCAAATCTCCCTGACCCAGGGTCAAGCAGCCCATGGCCAGACGCTGCTCTCTCATTGAAAGAGGGAAACAATTAGAGGGGAGGGATTGCGAGCTTTGATCAGGGGGACAGAAGTAGAGCGCAAGTAGAAAAGCATCTTTAACTGCACACGGGCGGGGATTAATAAGCTACGTTAGGAGAATGAGATATCCCCATACACAAGATAAAGCCAAGAGTGAGAAGAATAGAGATATGGGGTAGAGAAAAAGTAAAGAGTGAGAGAGAGAGAGAGAGAGAGAGAGAGAGAGAATTTTAAAACGTGGTGGGTTGGGGCGGAAACAGCCCATTTTAGTTTGTTCTATCACAACGATCTTGATACACCTTTTTTATTTCCCTTATTTTGGGAGGGGGCAGGGACAAAATATAAAAATATGAAATATATAAGTCGAAAAGCAATGACCCAAATCTTCTTAGATAACGAACATTTCCGAATGATAAACTTTAAACATAGGCTGTAATATAGTGTAAGTTCAACTTTGTGAAGATGATACTTACTATTTAAAGAATGTAGAAATGGACATCTTTTTTATCTTTTTTATGAGACGTGTCACGTTTTGGCATTACTCAAACTGAAACAGAAAAACTATTTAATTTAATGTCAGACACACTGCAGAGTAATAAGCATCTTGATAGAAAAAAATTAATCATGAACGCAACACTTAAAGGAAGCCATGTCTGATACTGTTTTCTCAAGTTCTGAGCTAGATCTACATCCCACGATAGACCAAACAGAGTTAAACGGGGGGGGGAGAGAGTTTTATTCTTTTGGTTATTTAAACTATTTAGAAAACTATCATAAACTACGATAGTTTTAGCTGTTCAGACTCTGCTACGAGGTTACCTTTGATAAAAAGGAAATCAAATGGTGCGGTTTTGTTATTAAATCAATATTACAGACCTCAAAAGGGTGAGATGAACATCGCAGCGACTATGATTTCTCTTTAGGGAGAAAGAGCATCTCTCTATAACTATATATCTCTCTTCCTCTCTTTCTATTTCTCTTTCTCTCTTTTTTTTTCTCTCTCTCTTTCTCTCCCTTTTTGTTTGTTTGTCTGATGTTTTTTTGTTGTTGTTTTTTTGGTCACCTCTTCAGTTTTGATAGGGTATTGAACAACTTTGCCAGTATGTATTAATAATACCTGAGCAGTCACTACTAAATCATAGTATAGAACCCAGAAGAATCTGGGGTTGAAAAGAGAGAGAGAGAGAGAGAGAGAGAGAGAGAGAGAGAGAGAGAGAGAGTTCCAAGGTTGATAAAAACTAATGTCCGATTAGATTACGTAGTTTGTGAGCATACATTGTTTTGGGTCGTAAGCTACCGTGACATTGTACTTACGTCCATAATCTAGTTTGGGGTGCAGATCTAGCTCAAAACTAGAGAGAACGTCAGAAAGCATTGTAAATAGCAACGAGGCACCATATAAACCATTATAGTTTATGTAGAGTCAGGGCAAGCAACACCTTTCCACGAGGAATGCGCAAAATTTAACAGGTATTTTCATAGAATGAAAGATAAAGCTTGATTGGCCAATTATGATCACGGGAACGAAAACTGTGGCTTTTTCTAGTATTTTTTATAGTATTACTGGATCTTTAATTTCATTAAAGATAATACGTTGTTTTTGTTTTTACTCTTTATCAATTTAGAACAGTTCAGTTCAATTAAATCATACAATCATTGTTTCCATAACAATATCCATAATAATGAATTAGGTTGAAGAAAAAAAAGAAAGATCAAGGCACATGTGTGTGAGATTATTTTGGAGACTTTGTCGAATGTAAGTATGCACATTATAAAATTAGGAGAAAGCTAGAAAAGAAAAGTTATTAAAATACTATGGAAAGGAGAAGGTGAAAAGGGAAAAGTAAGAAGACGGGTTTGTTGAAGACAGATGGAAAAGAAGAAAAAGAGACGCCTAATTTGAAAGCGTTAGAGAACAAAACTCGATTTTTTTAAACTTAAACAAGTACAGGAAAGGAGGAAATGTTGTTTTTTTCTGAATTAGAGTGACTGAGAGATTGAGTGGGAGGCGGTCACCAATCATCAATGTTGGCCATTCGGTCCACTCATCCCAGAGTTACAACTGTACAGCTTTCTCTCGCTCAGGTTTCAAAGCAGTCGAAAAGAGCAGGGTGGACCAAAGTTTGGACAGCGCTGACCCCAGAATCCACTCAAGATGACCGGCAGAGTTAACGTGTGACAGATTTTTCCACGCGAAATAATGATGTCCGAAAGTAGCCAGACCAATTACCGTCCACGTCGACCACCATCAAGTTCCAGACTGGCCATGTGACAGGCCTCTTCACCTCTGACCTTCTAACCTACGACCTTGCGCTACCCACCCAGCCACCCCCTACCCAGGTCCAATGTTCATCTATCCGAAACCCCCGGCTGTTCCATTTATTGAGCTTTCCATAGTTGTCCTTCAGTTCTGTTGCCGCTCACCTCCCCGAGAAACGTAGGAGACGTTTAACTGAGAAAGAGAGATAGAGACAAAGGGGTTGGGAGAGAGAGCGAGTCCGCTCTTTCTCTCTCTATACATTCTTCAATAGAACACTGTGGTTTCCTAACTCTCTCTGACGTCTGGTAACATAACTTTTACCTATCTAGCAGAGTGAATTTGAAATCGGCATCACACCTATTCGACCTATCCTGAGTTTTGTTCTCCTATAGCCAACTCCTATTTTTAAAAAAGCTGTCTTTGAAGTCCAGACGAGTGTCGGCCACCCAACTACCTCTAACTTTCTAACTGATATTCGAACTGCACAACTCTTCCCCATCTATCCAGAGCTGCTACCGGCTGATCTTTCTGGCACTTGTACAATACTGTCCACCCAACAAACAGCCCCCGCCTCCAGTCCCGGCGCCGTTCCGTGCCTGTCGCCGCCTGTGTGCCCCCCCTCTCTCTCTCTCTCTCTCCAAACGTCGAACCCCACCCTCTCCCGAGGATCAAGAGCGCCGCCAAGTGATCGCGGAGTGCTAAGTCCCTGGGTTGTTAGCGCCCGAGCCCGGGCCGAGCTCCCTTCACTGACCCTTGCTCACATCTCGCGCTGCCCGTGACAATGCGCTCACCATATGGCACGTGGGGGTGCTACAATAGCGACCCAGCGTGCCTCCTTCGTGCCATGTCTCCTGCCTCCTCTCACCCCCCTTACCCCTCTCTTCCTCTCCCACACCAACCAGAAAGCGTTGGGGAACCAGGATGTCCCTGTTTCATCCACCCCCCCTCCCCCCTCTCACACAGAGCCGAAATCGAAAGGGAATCATGCCCCTTGCTTTCTAAATCCACTCCACAGCAGCCTTTCCTTCTCTATGTCCCTGCATCTTTCTTTTCTAATCAAAGTGTGGACGGAGCCATTGGTCGTGAGTCTAGGGGGACCGGTGTGCGCTAGGAGATGCGGAACAGGGGAAAGCAGATTTTTAGTGTGGCGTGAGCAGGCCTTCGGATCCAAAACCAAGGAGGCTAGTTGGGCACTATGTGATTTAAAGAACTCATCTATGCTGCCCAGAAAAAGGAGAGTATAAAATGCTATTACAACAAAAGGTATCAAACAATTGCCTAAGAGGACAACAGTGAATGTCCAAATTTGATTTTTTTTTTTTTTTAAATAATTAGGCCTACCTCTTTTTTATCAGCAATTGATTAAGCATGCTCGGTACACCAAGAAAGTAAAACAAGACTATCTGGAACCCCGTAAACATTAATTTTCATGACCACCCATAGACAAAGTTTGGTTGCCAACATCTTCAGACTCAAATTGACTTAGCGAAATATAGATGAAGTATCGGAAGGAATATTTTTGCTTTATTATGTCCAACTTTCATAAAACATTTAAACTACTAGATTTCTAATATTCTAAACAATGAAAAACACCTAAGTGCTTAAAAAAAACATAGGTTTTTCTTGAGAGAGGACAGATCTTTACTTGCTGACGGAAAAGGTGCAACATAAATATGAAATCTAAATAAAATTCAATCACAATAATTGGTTTTTACATGCTTCGAAATGTATGCCGATTACAAGTCTGATTCTAAGTACATTCGTTGCTGGGGTTTTTTTTTTAATCACAAACATACCACCGATATTCTTTAATGGCTGTTTTTATTTTTATGTAAGAATTCAATGTAGAATGTCATCTTTAAATAGTTATAACTTCCGTCATTTTTATGGAGGAATGTATAAGCACTAGCTGGGATTCTAACAGTTCAGAGCATTAAATAATTAAGTTACCAGAGCTCCTCTAAATCTAAAATGTGAACATAAAACTAATAAAGCATCAATTTGGGTAGTAGAAAAAACGAATGGAAAGATGGGAGAGAAAGAGAGAGAGAGAGAGAGAGAGAGAGAGAGAGAGAGAGAGAGAGAGAGAGAGAGAGAGAGAGAGAGAGAGAGAAAGAAAGAGAGAGGTACCCGTACAATAGGGACAACGGTATCTTTGGTTTCAAACAAGGCTTCCAAAACTAGAAGGCAGGGTCACCGAACGAAGCGGATACGTTCAGTATCAGTGGACCTGAGCTGCAGCATTAGAATTGAACATCTTTGCATTGTGCTGTGCACCTATTCTTTCAAAACAATAAGATTGACCTTTTTCTGAATTTCCAAAAAAAATGCACACTGATAGGACACTTTACATTGTTTAGTCTAGTAGGCTTTTAAGCTAAACAAACAATACTCTCTAATTGTCACTTTGCCATATCTTACTAAATTTAATAGAAATGAATCACTGTGTCCTTGGTGTGCAAATTGTTTTAACTTTATTCCATTCGATGGCTATAATTCCTTTTCCTTTTACGTAAGAATTTCGCTATCCGCCGTTTTTTCGGCATGAGGGAAATAAATTATTGCGGACAGAAATATTTACAATCCAAAAAATCAATTCTTTGAGTTTCTCTTTACGGTCTTCTTACCATTATTAGTATTACCGGCTACCTGGACAGATGCAACCATGCAAGCAACCTAAACATACAGCACAGTGATAGGGTGGGTCTCATAGCGGCCTTGGTGTCCTTTGCTGAAAAGGCCATGACCTCAACGGCTCAGGGTTTGTTTTGTTTGGGTTTCCTTTCGCTTTTTTTTTTATTTAAGACGTCAGATGTCAGGATTCCATCCCCAAATCTCAAATCTTTCTGGTAGTCTTGTAGAGCTATTTGTGTTTTCATTCTTTGCGAAAATCCTTGTCACTTGCTGGCACTGTTTTTTCGAGAGACTGAGAGTCCGTGGTGGGAAAACCCCAGGCCCGCCCCTCAGGCTATCTCTCCGCCTACTCCGCTAGTTGTGGGCGGACCCGACAACGTTATACGGATCCATAGAGGCAAAGGACACGGATCTAAGTTAGACCAAATCTCGACCGGGACTGCGGGGGAGATAATGGTTTGACCGTATGTAGTAATAGTGATTACAAAATAATGCACAGGTTTAGAAAATGTGTATCGGCATTATAAGCGGTGCGTAACGGTACCAAAGACTAAAGGAAATGTATGTAATTATGTAATAATGAAATTAATCTAGATATACAAAACAAACGAATAACACTACCAATATAACAATACCGCCACCACTGTGATTTTGTAATATAACTTCCTGGGATTAGAACTACGCAGGAGGTCGGTGGATCGAGCCCTGATCTGATGGACGCGGAGGCGGATGAGAGAGAGAAAGAGAGAGGGGGGAGAGAGACGGACAGACAGAGAGATATGAGATATAAAGACCTTGAAGAGGCAAAAGAGATAAATCGAAGAGAAATGTAGCCTCATAAAACAGGGGTAACACAAACAAAATTAACATAGGAGTTGTTGTTTTTTTAAAGAAGAAACATAATGGGTGACAGAAAAAGAGAGGGGGGGGGCAGAATCTATAGAGTGGGGGAGAAGACAGAAAGACAGTCATGCTGAAAGAGACAAACACCGACCGGGAGACATAGAGTCGTAAGTATAACGTGATGGTAAGACTCGTCTTAAGATATAAGAATAAGAAGGCTTATGACGCTACCGCGACCCTGTACTTACGACTCATATAGAGAAGGATGGAAAGGCAGCACTCTGACATTATAAGGCGAAAGAAAAGGAATAAGCATCATACTCTAGAAAGAGAGCACGCAGAGTTGTAGACTGGCCTATTTAACGAGTGGATGATTGTATTCTCTCTAAGGTTAGACTTGAGCTGCTGTGATGCTGGGGACCTGGAGTTGAGGAGTTGGAGTTGTCCCCACCGAGTGGAGCTAATCGCTCTCCAGGGAGCCCACGCCGCTGATGTAACTTCTTGCCTTTTGTGCTCTTACTGCTCGCCAACGGGCTGAACTCAGGCTGACCCCGTTACCTGGACCAACCCATCTTTAACCGGTGCTAGAACGCTCGGGTGCTGCTGGGTAAAATCTAATATCCAGATACGGAAGAGAACGCCCGTCACAGCGTGTAGAATCTACAGAGTATAGAGGGCTATGGCTGCCTCAGTGAATAGATGGTCCGACAGCAGATTTCTGACCACTTTCTCACGGGGCTCAGGGCGCAATACAACAATGTACCCTTTTTGTGGTAGCGAGGCTCTGTCTCTGTCTCCCTGTCTCAATCTCTCTTGCTCTAGCTCTGTCTTTCTGTCTATGTCTCTCACATATATATGTCTATATAATTGCTCTCTCCCCCTCTCTCTCTCTCTCTCTCTCTCTCTCTCTCTCTCTCTCTCTCTCTTTCTCTCTCTCTCTCTCTCTCTCTCTCTCTCTCTCTCTCTCTCTCTCTCTCTCTCTCTCTCTCTCTCTCTCTCTCTCTCTCTCTCTCTCTCTCTTTCTTTCTTTCTTTCTTTTTTCATTTCTCTCTCTCTCTCCCTCCCTCTCACTCTGTCTGCGTATGTCAATGTGTGTGTCTCTATCTTCCTTTGATTAATTCCATATGGGGGTCGTAGACGACTACGGACCTTAGAGTAACTTTAGTATGACAATGTTACGCGCGGATATACCAGGACTTCTGTCTCAGCCAACCATAGATATATATCAGTGTAATATAAGTGTAATGACACCGACACATCGACCTGAGCTGAGGGAAAGTACCTTCCAGAACCAGTCGGTAGTGCTCTTGACTGATGAACAGGAGGTATGATGTTCAAATCTCAGCTAATTAAAGAGATCTTTACGGGCAAGCCTCTCTCAGCAGCTTTGGTCTGTTTGGCTTGTTGTCTCTCGGCTTGACCACAAGTGACCACAAGTAACTACTGTCAGACGCTGTATAATGACCGCTCTGGCCGTCTTGTTCCCGCTGACCGAGCCCCGACCTTGCCCATTAAACGGTTGAGCCGCGAGTGTTTACCCCAGGGAAGCGTCCCTCCGCGACAGGTCCTGGACGTGGTCGGGCCAGAAGGCAAGAAGTCAGGTCTGAGTCTATAACCGGCTCGACCTCATTGTATTTGAGCAGGTGATTAGCTGTCTACCCACACAAAGCAGCGAGCTTCACGGAGCTTACCTCTTAATTCTCACCTTTTCACCCCAATTGCGCCCCCCTAACAGACGTTGCGATCTGGTCCACCGTCTTGACATCACGTAACCAACTAGTGTCCGGACACAGGACTGCGTCACACTGACCCTTGAGTGACCCTCGCCACTTGTACTTTTGGACTGTTTCTCGTGGCCGCAGACAATGAGTAAGTCCGTGCTGGAGTTTGAGCCCGGACTGACCGCAGCCAGAGTTCAGGTCTATTTGTATTGGGTAAGAACTTGATACACAGCTCTCGCAGACTTTGCCACTCAGGTGTGAAAATCAAAATGTGGCTTTGTCGCTTTCTAAGCCGACTTCTTGACCCACACACATTACAGGAGATTGTTTAAGGTTTACCTTGCGTCTGGTTTGGAACTGGCTCCTCTGGATAATGGCGAGAACTTTGACAGGACTATCTAGAAACAACAAAACACGGCATACTTTTTCAATTGTGAAGGGGGTGGGGGTAGCTCAATCAGTTGATGAGTCTGCCTATTTCTAGAAGTCCTCGGTTCGAGTCCCTCAATTGGTCCCATTTCGTCTCTGCTGCTTTGGTCGGTATCAGAATAATGCGATTGGTCAAAGCATGGGTATCCCCCTTTGGTTTGCCGCCACCGAACAGAATGCCCATGAGCACATAGGAGACGTTAAACTAGGATACACATTGGCTTCCTCCTAACAAGTTAAAAGTTTCAAGATGGCTAGGGTAGAATTACAGCGATGTCATAATTTTAGAGCCATATGTAAAGGTGGCTTTAAAAAGTCGTCTACTGTAACCGTTCTACTTACTTTCAATACCTTATTAGGCGATCCAGTGTGGTGCCAGTAACAATGCGGTTGTCTTTATATTAGGACCTGAGCTTGTTCTCACTAGCCATGCTCCTTCAAATACTGTTTAATATCGGAGTAATGAAATCGGAAAGAGTTAGTTATTAAGTTGGAATGTTCGTAAGAAAACGACGACAATACAGTAACTATTGTTTTGAAGACCGGCAAGCAATTCCCACTCGGTATGCTTATCTGTATGTATCTCTGCCCATCTTTGTCTGTCTGTCTGTCTGTCTGTTTGTATGCCTCTGTCTCTTTCTTTCTCTTCCTCTCCGCCTTTCTATTTCTCTCTCTTGCTCTTTCACTGGTTCTCTGCCTGTCTATGTATGCCCCGCTCTCTGCCTTTCTCAATATGTCTGTTTGTCTCTCAATCTCTCTCCTTATCTCCTCTCTTTATTTATGTCTTTTGACTTTGTCTTGTGTGTGGCAGCACATAAAATTGGCAGACGTCAGTCTCGGGGAGCGACCAGAATATACCCTATATACTAATATAGTGCTGACCGACGGTAAGCAGCAAACTTAACTCAACTCTTCTCTCTCTCTCTCTCTCTCTCTCTCTCTCTCTCTCTCTATCTCTATCTCTCTCTCATTCTCTCTCTCGCTCTCTCTCTATTTTTTTCTTCTCTCTTACCCTCTCTCTATATATGTATCTCTCCCTATATCCCCCTCTCCCTCCCTCTCCTTCAGAAGGTGATACCTCCCACACTGAGCAAACAGACGGACCAGGACATCAGGAGTTCAAGCTCTTGACCGCAACGGGCGATAATTGCAGGCCAGGCTGTTGGTTCTAGAGCACGGATTATTCAAAGTCGCGGCTTCCCCACTCATAATGGCTGCTCTGGTTGGATTGTGGAAAAGAGTGCCGAAGAGAGACGGGCCGACTCCTTCACTTAAGTAAATAATATATGGAACATGGCTGTTCTACTCTTTTCTCTCTCTCTCTCTCTCTCTCTCTCTCTCTCTCTCTCTCTCTCTCTCTCTCTCTCTCTCTCTCTCTCTCTCTATCTATCTATCTATCTATCTATCTATCTATCTATCTATCTATCTATCTATCTATCTATAATCTATTTGGCATTGTTATCACGTCTAACTTTCTAGCCCCTACTTAAAATTCTAAGAGCCTTGCAGCCGTCTCTTTCAGCGGTAATGTACCATGCTATTCCCCTCGGCTCTACCCTGGCTCCACCAGCCATGTAACCTCTAATCACACGCTCTCAATGGCCATATAATTATCTATTCCAAAAGAAGCATAACAACAATGGCCACCACAACAACGACAACAGCAGCAACAGCAGCAGCTGGAAGGTCGCCGATAACAGTCTCTCAGGGCCACTCAAGTTCGCCTCACTAACTTACAGTCTCCTAAGTCTCTCTGGAGCTTCTGGGCCACTAGAGTTCTAGATTTGAGAAAGAGTGGACAGCACTCACTGCGGATCATCCCAGCGCTTCGCGGAGCGGCTCGAGATAAACCTTACTCATGGAGGGTATTAGTCGTCGCTGATGGCTGGTGTGTGGTACCTGGTCTATGGGGACCCGCTGAGAGGTAAATGAGTAGCCTGCTACCTGCTTTCGCTCTCCTCTGGCGACCACAATGGCTGACTGCTATCACCAGGCGGCGAGGCTAATCCCTCTAGGAGAGAAAGGGCGACCGGCTTTCATTAGGCCTGAGGAGATTAGCGTTCCAAACTAGATTAACATTCTCAACTCCAAAATGCTTTTTAGGCGGCCTCAATAGAGGATTTAGGGCCGATTTTTTAAACTCCTCAATCTTCAGATCTTTTGGAGGGAGAAGTAAAATAAAAAAAATTGACATGAAATCATCCTCTCAGCCTGTAAAAGAAAGCACATGGATTCCAAAACCATCTTTAGGCGTTTAATGGGAAAAGAATATACTGAAAAAAAGGAGAACTTTTTTAATCAGACTTTTTAAAATGTCATTGTAAATTATTGACTTTAATAATTATATTTCTTTTAAAAAGCACTGATGTTGACACAGGTATCTAAACATACTAACTGAAAATCTCATTGCTTTTTTTTTTTCGATATCAACATCGTAACACCTCATAACGATATGGATTGAACAATTTGGCAGAGTATCTTCTCTGCTATGCGTTGTCTTGGTTATACGGGGTATAATTCATTTGAATTAAAAGGCCCTCGGTTATCCTCGCCCCCCCCCCCCCCCCCCCATAATAAAAAATATAAAGATACGTATGAAGTATGGAAACCCTGCTCTAGATTACATTAATGAAATATAAACAAATCTCACCGAGACATACTCAGGTAAGAACAAGAATTGGGCACATCTGCTTGAAATATGCAGTGATGGAATAGAGGCAAACCTGTTTGAGATTAAGGATAAATCTCGAGATATCATACAGTGGTGAGATATGGTCAAAGCTGCCCAGGGTCCGCAATGATGAGAAGTAAATAACCCTCGATCACATTATACAGCCAGGAAGATAAGCATCTTCAAGATTTTCAAGATATACTATGTGGAGACATGGACAAACCTGATCCAATCCCCAATGTGCGGATATCGACAAACCTGATGTCTCCAGTGGTTATATAGGGACAAAACGGCTACATGTTTACATTTATCAAAATATAGACAGACCTGCTCCAGATATTATACAGTGATGCTTGAGAGATTCGAACTTCTTTATTCTTTATAGAATGTTTTGGTACTTTGTCTACAATTATTATTAAATAAAAGACTTCAAATAGTTGAAATTTCCGAAGGCATATGAAGATAACTTGACAGAAATATTCCAACAAGATATTGTATTTTCAATCACAAGGTACAGTTTTTGGTAGTATTAGGCGGGGTTCATAGTTAGTATATAGATCTAGATTCCTCGCTTTCGCCACCAGTTTCCTAATGCTAAATTGCTATCCCCTTATCCCCCCGTCTCTCTCTCTCTCTCTCTCTCTTTCTCTCTCTCTCTATCTCTATCTTTTTTTCTCTCTCTTTCTTCTTTCTCTTTTCCTCTCTGGGTGGGCTAGTATCTAACTGTATCATCTCCAGGGCAAGACAACGACAAGGCAACAGCACAAAGTTACATGTGTACTCAGACTTGGCCGAGAGGGAAATCATGCGATGCTTGAAAGGTACACAAGAGTCTCCATTGAAAACTACAGAGGACAATTGAAAACAATAAGCAAAAGAAAGCATCGTGCGGGTGGCGATCCCTAGCCCTGGGGTTTGTGCTAGCTTGCGGCAGCCTCTAGATCTACTAGCGTGAACTAAGAAGCCCACCCTGCATGGCACGAAAACTTCACGCGTATAATTTCCTCTAAAGGTGAATACTGCCCGAGGCAAAAGCCAAAAACTAAAGAAAAAACTTAGAGCCACCAAGAGATTCTCGTCGTTTAGGTGGAAAGATAAGTTTTTCGTGGTTTGGTACGTTGGTTTTGGCCATAGGTGGGAGACAAGAGGTGAGGGTAGGAAGCTCTAGTATGAAAATCAGGAGGTGGCATCGCCAGGCAGAACCAGTCGTTGACCTCTGTGACCGGATGATCCTTGCAGTGTCCTGGTGCCGCCAACCCATCAGTGTACATTGTTTAGCCCAAACCAATGTGACCCAATCCGCACCGATAATGCTACTTTTTTGGCGCACGTTGGCAGGTGTGAACTGTCCACTCTCATCACGCTGGATTTACCATCAGCGTGGAATACACGGTTCTGTGGAGGTAGACACTGAGAAAGGGGATTTTCAGAGAGAAAGTGGAGGAGGTCGGTGGATGTGCCTCATAAGACTTAGCAGTAGAGCGCGAGGCGTCTAATCGAAGGATTCCAGGTTCCATTCCCAATCAAGTGACGTGTTCCCCACTGATTTCCTTAGGGTCAGAATAATGGACCAAATGAAACTGAAATCCTAGTACATGACGATTGTATCCCCAACCACCCACCCACCCCTCGCCACCTTACACACCCCATGGCTCTGTCTTGCAGCACGTACAAATTGTCAGCATTAAAAGTCTTCGGACTTGATGCCGTATAGGATCCGTCTTGGTAACTCACGCACTATAGCTTATTTCCTTTTTCGTTGTAGGTACAAAGAATGGCCCTGCAGCTCAGTCGGTGGTAAACTTGAATGGTGAGCAGGAAGTCTGCGGTTCGAGTCGGATGGCCCCTTGCCTCAATTACAATCTTCAAGACTCGCTGACGTAAAACTCAGCAAAAATCTTAGGTTTTAGAAAGACGGAATAGACGGATGAGAAAGAGCGAGAGATGCATGTATACAATAGAGTGGGGGAGATAGACAGACAGGCATTGCATGAGTATTCAATAGCGGTAAGAGGACGGATCAAAGCGTTTGGTAGTCAGGTCTACTAAATGAGGAACTTTCAGAAATAAATAAGTATGGGAAAATAGAGAGCGAGAGAGGCAGGTAAACAGCCTCTCCCTCTTCCCTCTCTATCTCTATTTCTTTATCTTTTTTTCTCTTTTCTCTCTTTTTGTCTCACTCACTCCCCCCTCCCTCAGACCCCTACTCTCAGCTCTCTTCCCACAGGCTTTGTCTGGTCCGTGTCTTGTCTATTATCACTTTCTGTGAGACTGACAAATTAGCGGCCCCTGACCGGAGGGCTAGGGACACGGCCAGGACCCCACTCTGTCATTTGCGCATTAAAACGGTTGATGTGCCAGACACTGCGGTCAAGTCTGGTCACTGGACACACATACATACACACACACACTCACACACAAACACACTATACACGTATACACATACACATAAATAGTGAGTCCCATTTTTTCTGTACCTATATCTCTTAAACAGCCTTCATTTTCTCAAATTCCTTTTTTATTTTTCAGTTTTCCTTGTAAGGTTTTCATTTTTCAGCCACTATATTATTTTGCCCTCTTACCTATTTCACTTCTCATGACCATCTCTCTCATTTTTGAATGTACATGTATTTAATTTTCGTAAATTTTATATTACGTTGTGGAATCGCTCAGTCTTGTATTATATTTTTGCTTTACATATTTTATAACTTATCAGAACAAACTGATTATATAGCAGAAAAACAGGTCTTCGTTTTCCCCCGCTCACAGTAAAAGCTAAATTGTTCTATAGTCTTTCTCTTCCAATAGCTCATAATGTTAAAAGCTATGATTGCCTTTGTAAAATATTTAAACAAGTTTGGATACTTGTAAAGTGCCGTAGGAATGTGAAGGTAAAGAGGGTTGAGGGGAGAGTCGTCAAGGAGAAGATTAGAATTCGAGTCATGTCGCAGCAATAGAACTGGAGAGTGGCGGATCTAAGTGACCGAAAACTGCGGCTATCGCGCCACAGGCCGTAGCGCCAGGAAGCGGCGACTTGACCACAGCGGAGTGTTTGGTCCAGGGACTCCGAGAATGGTGCTCTAGAAGGTCCACGCCAGGCGGTTTTGTTGATCTGACCAGGCCTTCAAACGGCCAGATTCCAGGCGTTGCCCACCCCTCCCTCCTTCCTACATAAACACGAAATGCTGGATGCTAAATGGCGGAGAAGCAAGCTCTGTTGATCTGACCAGGGCTTCAAACGGTGAGATCCCAGGTGCTTGCCCTCCTCCACCGCTCCTGTGGCAGATGCTGAATGAGGTCCACGCCGGAGAATATGGCGGCTCTGTTGATCTTATCAAGGTTTCAAATGGATAACTCTATGTGGCTGCCCCCCCCCCCCCCTTCCCCCGCAAGAGAGACGTTTGGGGAGAAGAAGCCAACTCTGTTGACCTGGTCTTCAAAAAACCAACCTCCAGGTGCTTGCCCCCCAATCTGTTCACGGCTAGTGGACGCAGGGTTTGATGGGACAAAACCTCTCAGGTAAGATTACATCCTGTCCGACTTGACACCAAATGACCCCTCGGTCGGCTCTTCTTCTAAGGGATACTCATGGATAGCGCGAGGCGAACATTTACCACACTTGAATTATCGTATAAGTTCAGTGACTTGAATACACTTTTTTCAATACTTGGTTTTCTTTTGCTCTAAAACAAACAATCTCTTTTTTTCTAAGTCAGGCAAACGTATAAAAGATCCTCGAAATAAAAACTTTTGTCCGGGTGCTCTTTTTCCTTTTAGAGCGAAGAGCAAAGAAATGGGCATCCGTAAGTTTGGAGAGACGACCAATTGCCTTAAGTTATAACTTTTTTTTTCCTTTTTTTTATTCTACTTTGTTTTATACACAGTCTCTTCTTTATTGCGAGACAGGAGTATGCCATCTCCTTTTAAGACGGAACTTATACACACTATGTAAATTACGGATGTAAAAAAAAACAGGATATTGGTACATGTAATATAAATTTTAGCTTATTATTTTATATCTTTTTTATTTTATGAATGCGGATTTGTAAAAGACGTTCTGTTTGTTTGTTGACCACATGCCCTGTAGCATGGTCCCAATTTCAATAATGCTGATGACTTGGTGTTATTCTCTGACTGAAAAGCCCCAAAGTGATATTTTTTGCACTCTATAATATTATGCATGTATCGTGTAAAAATTTTGGAGGTAAATAACATTTTAGACACACATTTTATGAGCAAACATACGCGTTTACATAGTTAGTAAAATCTGAAATCGAAGATGTTTGTTTTGGTTTTTTTTGGATAGCTATCGCGCGGACGTTAACACTAGCGTTAACAAGCTAGCTTGATCGGAAGATCGAACCAGAGTTTTCTGAATACCAACCGACTGAGCTACATCGACCTCTATACACAGATATTATTATTAGTCCTTCTATGCAACCTGCCTTCGTGATTAATAGTTTTGTATGGGTCCCTTTCAGATTTAGGAAAATATTTTAAAAAATTAGGCTACTGCTCATGAAAACTATCATCAGGACATAATTCGTTGAAGGTTTTGAAGTAAGGTTTTTGACAAGTTAATCAAAGTGATTTGACAGGAATATCCTAAATGCAATTTATAACACGCATATATTTTGTTCACCCTATATCAGATTGAAGTTTATTTGAGAAACAGGAAAATTAACACCAATAAAACTACAATCATTAGAAGAGCAGACAGCTAAATATGAAGTAAATTAAAATATTTGTTGAAAACGTACATATATTTGTATAGTTAGTGTAAACATATGCAATCGTTGTACTCAATCTACATGTAAAAATTTAGTAACAATCGCAAAATAATAACGTGGGTTATACAATTTAATGAACTAGTTATATACTGCTCTGTCTTCAACTTAATGCATGGGTACTAACATATTTTCCGGAGCTTTACAGAGTAGAGCTCCTGCAAGTCAAGAGTCGCAAATCTAGCGCTTCTGGCGACCGGTTCGTGTTGACTTTGAGTAAAGTGAATGAACCCGAGCCGCTGTTTGTCGAGGTGTCTTGAGGACAATATCGACTTATTACTCGATGTCGAGGGTCTTCAGCAGGGGCGCGCCGTCAAAGTCAGGCCAGCTTACCCCGAGCCAACACCTGCAGTTACAGAAGCTCACGTAGCCTTGTTGGTCCTCGGAAAATTAGCCACGGTGCTAGCAAAGTCTTTCCTCTTCTCCATTCATATTGACCAGCGCTTGTTTCCGTTGGCTCCTTTACCTCGCCTGCAGAACGTCACGGCCAAAGTTTGCTCAATACTCATTTGAGAAGGACTAGCCCACGGCCTTAACACCCAACACCCAGAACTGGGCACTGGAGCGGCAAAGTTCAGATCTGGGAGAGAATGCTCTAGTCAGAAGGGAACAGTGGAGTACTGGGCGAAAGTAGATCTAGGCCTGCACATCCAATGTTTGTCGTGTGCAAGAAGTCAACAGTGGGTGGGCCATGCCCATTGTGCGCCCATTATCCATGTATGTAGCCCTATAGACAGAACACCTTGGCCGATCCCGTCAAAAAGTCACGCTCTGTCTACATGGTTTTGACTCCCTAGAAAGGATAGAGAGTGTTTTGTCTTTTTCAACATGTCCTCGTAAAACCGAGGCTATGAGTAGCTAGCCTTTAGTACTGGGTCTACATGGTGAAAGCCACTATATGAAATGGCGGTTAGAGGTCAGTCGTGTTGACATATCAGTTTTGGGGAAACTAAATCATAAGTAATTATTGAGGCGCTCATGTTACTGTCTACATAAGAATACACACCGTTTAGAGTTGGTTTAATCAATCGATCGGATGTAAGCAAAGGTATGCTCTGACTACGTCAGGCACATGTCAGGCACATAAATAGAAACTGCAACTTGAGATACTATTGGAAATGGTTTATGACTTTGTTTTCTTTTGAGTTTTGTGCAGACATGTTAATGCTAATCTTCATTTTACTTAAAACGTGTCTAGCTAATCATTGTTCTAGTTTGATGCTGTGGGTAAGCTGGTTTGTTAAGCCAGTGAATATCCAACTCTTTTAATGTGTACAATAACTGCACTACAGGTGTTTTAAAAATCTGTTTTCATTGTCTTTATCCAGGAGATAATATATTAGAACGATCATTGTTCTATAATCACGTGATGCGCGAATACTACGCCGCAGCGGGTTTTTTTATGTTCATATAACAAAGAATGACCTTCGGAATTTTAAAACCCACATAATTATGTATCCTTTTGCCTAACATGGCAATAATAAACATTTTATAAGGTGCATTGTATCCATAATACTCCTGAAAAGGTGTTGTTTTCAAAGCGCATAAATCGATATTATAAAAAAATGGTGACCACAAACACCTAGCTAGACCTGACTTAATGCTCACATTTTCTTACATAGAAAATATTTTACACAGAGAGTGAAACCTATGAAGGACAATGTCATGCTAACATAGGGAGCGCTCAGATCAGTAGAAAGTTAGCCGTCAGAGATCGCGTGGCTGTTGTGGAAGTCCTAGTGAAATATTTGCAATAAGAGGGTTTCTGTGGGACTAGCCTTGTAACACAAGGGCCCTAATCTTATAGTTGAATCCAAGGTTTCACTCTATGTTTACATCTTACATGCAAGTATTATCAACAGTTCTGAAAATGACGTTCATTAAGGCAAGAACAGTACATGAACTAAAAGTTAGCTAGCATTTCCAACTTTCAATATTTCTGGCAACGCATTCCACCAAAATATTTTAACCCATTACTGTGATATGAACTTTCTTTGCTTAAATGTGTAAAATATTAGAGATGCGAGTTTAAAAATAAAATTATTAAATGCATTAAAAGCATATCGCCTATCAAGGGTTTAAAAGGCTATGAATATTAAAATTATAATCCAAATCGTACGTTTAGTGGCCACCAGTATTTACTTTTAATTTCTCATCTTTCAGAAGAATATCGAGATACAAATAATATCCATATTTTGGTAACATACTAAATGGTATGAGCGCGAGATGTTTGTTTTTTTTAGTTTAAATCCTTTGAGATCTAGGATTTACCAAAATGATGAGATATAACTGCAAGATAAAGTGTAATTCTTTTCATCATTTGTTTGGGCAGTCGCACTGCCGATTGAAGTAAAGCACTGCCCCGTGTCGCATGGAATCCATGTAGACTAACTGCAGTCTCCGTCAGTCAGACAAGGCTGTTGATGGGGAGGATACAGCGGCCGTAGCGGTAGCTAAAGCCACTACCGGAGAATCCGCGACCATGGTTTCTCGCACTCAAAGGGTAGGGCTTGAACAATCAACGTAGCTAGGAAATTAAATACAGGACCATTATAAAATAGCCACCTGAAGCATTTTGGCACCTTGGATAAGTTATGCAGTTGGAAATTTAAAAACAACATATAGCAGCGTGTAAAAACAAAGTGAATTTGTGCAATTCATAATATTTGACCATTTCTTGCTTTAACTTTGAGACGTGCGATATTGAGAAACAGATAATAATTATGTTAAGAAGTAAATTGTAAATCGCTATAGCGTGTGTAAATTGAAGAAATGAAAATAGAATGTGCACCGAAGCGACGAACATATAACATGCTACCTAGTTGTCTATAGGGGAAGATCCAGTCGATCAAAGAGAGAGTTCAAGAGACGCCAGTGATTGATGAGTAATAAACTGCTGTCGCTGTTGTAGTGAAAGACAGCGGAGATGTATGATCACTAGGCTGATGAATGAAGCAGAAGGAATAAAGCAATTTAAACTTTTGAGAACTCTGTGTATTCTAATGTTTTTTAAAGTACATTTACAAAACACCCAATACATATACCTTGAACGAGCCAAACATTATAGCTTTTTCATTGTGCTAGTCAAATTTTAGACATTACAAAAGTGCTTTCTGGTTCATTTTCAACGTGTCAGTAAACATTTTTCTTGTTACATCAGTGTGATTTCTCCAATTTTTTGCACTTGTTTCTAGCCCTTGCTACCTACAAAATTTGTATCATTTTGTCAACAAAATGTGGGTTTGTTCCTTCCAAACAGACGGCACTTTTTTGACTTATAGGAGTTCAAGGTCTTTTAAGAAGACGTGTATGATTTTGAATTTTAAGCTAGAGTTTCAAGTAAATAAATCATTTACTAATGTATTTATAATGAAATAAACCCCGAGGAATTTTCAGAAAGGCATTGTCATACAAAGCGGGGCAAACAGGCACCTGAGCGAGGCATGAGTGCCAACACGAACAGGGCTCCACTTTGATTTGTAATAATCTTCAACTGTTTAGTATGCAAACAGTCCACCAGCGGAAGCGAGTTCTTGCGAAAATAGTTCCTGGCTGCTGCTCCATAATTTATGCATTTTAATTATCTCGATATATTTACGCAAGTCAAAAGAAAATTGTAATGCTTATAAGGCGTTTCCTCTCAAGAGCTCGTATGTTGGTCGAAAATCTTTTAAGTAGTTGACTAAAGAAATGGATGTCAACTTCTGTATTATTTCTCCCCGTACTGTGAAACTTGGACGCAATATGCTAAATTCTCATATTTTTTTTACAAGGGAAAAGGATGTGTCATGTTTTGTCTATTGTTACAAAATATGGAAGAGGTACAAAAAAGAAAAAGAAAGGGGAAGAAGATAGATATTAAAAAGAGACCAGCGGATAGGTGAATAAATTTACAGATTGGTAGATGTATTAACAATAACCGGTAGATAGAAAATGTAGATAAATGGATAAGTATTAACTTAGGTTATTTTTGTAGACATATAGATAGATGGATAGATAGATAGATAGATAGATAGATAGATAGATAGATAGATAGATAGATAGATAGATAGATAGATAGATAGATAGATAGATAGATAGATAGATAGATAGATAGATAGATAGATAG
>RQTK01000815.1:180636-232564 GCA_003991915.1 Elysia chlorotica
TAGATAGATAGATAGATAGATAGATAGATAGATAGATAGATAGATAGATAGATAGATAGATGAGCTTCTGCTCGGAGCAAAGAGTGTGAGAAATTACAGAGAGGGAGAGAGAGAGACAGAGAGAGAGAGAGAGAAAAAGTTACTAATGTATGTGTTTGGAATTAATGTTTTAACATAAATGTCAAGATTACCCTTGCTGATGTTGTATCCAACCGCAATATCCCTTGTGATGAATAAAAATGTTTCTTATCTTAAGATGTATTTCGGTGTTTTAAAAGAATAAATAAATTGTAGAAAATGAAACACATTGTCTTAAAGGCACGCTGTGGTTGAATCACAACCTTTACACGGGCAGCCCTGAAGTACATCTGTTGCCAGCTACACATTTATGAAAACACAATGAGTAATAAACTCTCCGATACTCTTATTAAGGGGGAAATGTTCCTTTGGAAGCCACATCATAAAAAAATAAAAATTGGCTCGGCACAGTCCTGTCTGTTTATTAAGAGCGCGAGTTTGATCTCCGCCTATTGTGTCTATATATTGCGCTTTTTGGCGACGTATAGAGTGGTGATCTTCGATTGGTTTCACGCCCTCTGAGTTTACCAGAGAAAAGCACAGAGACCACCTAGTAAGAATTTGTATTTTGTGGGGTGCTCGGTTTTAGGTCTCATTGGTTATCCATGTGGTCCTTATAATGGCGATAGAAGACAAAGTGAGCAAAGTGAAGACATGTTCGATCCAAGGTTTATACTTCAATGACTTCGATTCGTATGTCTCCAGGGTTTGCTGGTTTCTGAGACGTTGTAAGGTGGTAAAGTGTAGCGTTAGAGCTATAGTTTTAGATATGGGAAGAGTCAGCATTACTAAGCTTTGTTATTTAACTGTCGATGTCTATATATTTTGAGCATTGTGTTTAAGAATTGCCATAATCTTGTTTAGTTATGATTTGTATCTTAGATAATATTGATTTTACCTGATGGCAGACACTAAACATTTATAAAGCTCCATTATAACTTTCCTACATCGCTTCAAAGGTCACTCCCTTTCTATATCTTTCTCCCTTCCCTCTCTTGCTCTTCCTCTCTCTCTCTCTCTCTCTCTCTCTCTCTCTCTCTCTCTCCCTCTCTCTGTCATCATACTTACGAAAGTAATCTACTATAAAAACACAATTAAATAAATAAACAACTAACTTAGAAAACACCTTTCTAGCTCGTATTTGACTGTAATCCGTGCATCTTTTCTCTCTATAATGCATGATCCATGATCCATGATCCATGATACATATATTACAAAACCTTTAGGGCGGACATTTCTTCTCCTTTTTTCTCCATGCAACCATCACTTTTATTTGTTTGACCTTGGACCAGCAGCCATGCGACAATATCTAGAGATGATAACGTGACGAGAAAAGCGCCGTACTTACGAAAGCACAGGCCAAATGATCGACGTTGACAATCCTTTGCAAATGAGGATAACAATTATAAATATAGTTCGGCCCTTGTGTTGATCAAAGGACATCGCTTTATTTCTGCTTCTAAGACATCCATTTCTTATCACAATCATGTATGTTTAGATCCCTGGGTCTAACCTCGCCGGCCTCAGCCTTTGTTTCAGTTTATCTGTCTTGGTTGTTATTTAAATATAATTTTAGCACAGTTAGGTCGGGAAATAATAATACTCAGAAATTACAATTCGATCGGTCTATCAGTTTATTCAAGAACACAAAATTGACGGGTGTCTTAATTGTGTCCAGAAATTATGTAAATGTAGTTTACTTTTATAATTACTGCAAACTTACGGTTTATTTACTTCGGAGAGTTAGCATGCACCTAATGAGGTATAGGTGTAGTTGGAAAAAGATGAGTTTAGCCTCTAGTACCTCTCAATAGATGAGCTCATCAATTTCTCTACCAGCACGACTGATTACCCAAATTGCTCACCATTCTTTGAGTCCTTTTTACAGGGTGGAAACAGTAGAGCTGTATAGGCCTTAACAACTTGGGCTGCTGGTATGGAAGTCGATGGGTATGCGCCAAGCCGACGGGGCCATCTTCTAGCCAGCAAGGTATTATTTTTATGGCAGAGGCCATACATCCAGAAAAGTGTCAAAATTGAGACGGTAGACTTGCGACCAAGTTCCCTTGGAGGATCGTGCATGGCGATACCAGAGCGTCAAGCAGTTCCCCCCAACGCTCTAGCACTTGCGCCAGCTAGGCCGCCATGTTGCCTGTACAGGGATTTACTTACTCCTCAGCCCTCCAGCTGGGTGGTCGCCAGGCTCCCGCTAGAGGTGCTCTCCCTTTCAACTCCTCCCCGGCTCTCCTATCGATAATAAGGGATAAATTCTGCGTGAACACACGGTGACATCAGTTGTTGACACTAGCGGGGCGAGACCAGAGAGAGAGAGAGGGGGGGGGGGGAGGAGAGAGAGAGAGATCAGGGGGGTGATGCTTTCCGCCCGTGAATGTCACGCAGCCTGGTGGACTAAAGCCACGGACGCTCCAAGATTAGGAGCTTTTGTTGTGCCATAGACTCGCCTATCTGAGGACCAGCCATCCACACAATGGGCACGTTACAAAGACATCAGAAAAAAACATAGGTCCTTCAAAAATTCCATGGCGCTCTTTTGTGTATGAAAACAAAAACCTGGAAAAAAGAAAAAGAGAGATAAAGCAAAACAAAACAAGGGTACAGCAGGGCTAAAAAGACTGGTTAAAACGATATTTAAACTGTAAGCTAAAAAGGCAAGAAGCGAAGATGGAAGTGGGTGGCCGCACACAGTCGAATGGGTGAAAGTGGTGGGGGAGATGGGGAGGGAATAGAACTGTCTCTAGAAAAGGCGGGATAAGACTTTTTAAAGTCAGATCAAAATTCTGAGCATACGTCCAAAATGAGTCCTTTAGTAAAATGAGAGTCTATGCCAACATTTAAATGTTAGAAGAAAAAGATAGTGCATACTTTGTCCACAGAAAACTTTGCATTATTCAGATGCCCCACAAACTGTGAATTAAAATAAAGAGTTTTAGGGAGGATAAACAAGGCTGATTAAAAATCAAATCCAATTCCAATCACTAGTGGGGATTCCAAAACAAAGCTTAGTTGAGACTTACTCACAATCGCGATCGAGCATTTGAAATGTATAAGCTTGTGATGTGTCACAATATGGTGTTAAAAGGCTATCTATACATTTTATGATTTACAAGCAGGCCAGGGTAAGTTTAAGTAATATGGTGAGAAACTATATATGATAAAACTTGATAACGAATTTGTGAAAAAGATTTAGAGAGAGAGAGAGAGAGAGAGAGAGAGAGAGAGAGAGAGAGAGAGATTGGTTGATTGGTTGATTGATATTTATTGGGCTTCTCAGTCATTACAAACATTACAAGAAATATCATTTTACAATGGCCAAGGAAAAGATAACAAATGGTAACATTTCAGCTTTCTCAGTCCTTATTATGATTATTGTTGTTATTATTATTATTGTTATTACTATTATTGTTATTGTTAATATTGTCATTATTATAGTAGTAGTAGTAGTAGTAGTAGTAGTAGTAGTAGTAGTAGTAGTAGTAGTAGTAGTAGTAGTAGTAGTAGTAGTAGTAGTAGTAGTAGTAGTAGTAGTAGTAGTAGTAGTAGTAGTAGTAGTAGTAGTAGTAGTAGTAGTAGTAGTAGTAGTATCATTATTATTATTTCTTTTCAATTACTATTATTATTGTCGTTGTGTTTGTTTTCAACCTGTTCTGTGCCACTCTTCTTACAATCGCATTACCTCATCGATATTTCGACTTACTACGACACCTTTTACAAGGTAGTCTACTCAGAACAGCAGAAGTTATTAATTAAAATATAAATTAGTTCCAGTCTTGGCACATTTTCCGCACTGAATGTTGCTAAGCCTCACACAATGCATCGCGACAATGACACGGCCCGGTCCCGTCACGAACGTTGCTTTTCTTGCCGCCCGCCCCTGGTGCTTGCAGTCATCCCATTACTGGTGGAGCTCTCCTGTGTCAACAGACACGGCCTGTCGACTAGCAGGCGAGGGACGCCTTCAGGCCTCAGACAATGCAGTCACTAGACTTTCTGTCCATCGTCCACGACCATGTTCTAAACCGACTGGCTGGGGCTGGCCGAACAGTTTTTGTTTGTTGGGGTACGGCTGCTGGGGCCAGTCAGAATGTCAAATCCCTCGTCCTGAGGGTCTTTGACCGAAGTCGAGACGTCATTCCCGTGGTTTGGACTTTCGAAAACATCCAGCAAGCAAGATCTGGGGAGGAGCAGAGGTAGAGGACAGTATATGGTGGGGAATAGGAATACGGAAGAGGTATGGGTTGGGGGGAGGGGGGGGAGAAGATAGTGGGTTTTTTTTTTTATTCTTTTTACTCTGGGTCAGGTAAAGTGTGATGACCAGCCATAGTAATTATTCGTCTAAGGCAGCCTATGATTCGTTATTACCCAGTGGAGCGGGCAAGACGGCTGGACCTGGCGGCCAGCGAAGCCGAAAAATAAACATGGCTGGCTATACAAAAGCTACGGGGATCTCCGGAGGCACAGGTGACACATCCCCCGTGTCTGGAGCCTGGCCTTGGTGCTGTCATTGTTTGGAGTATCAAACCAGCAGCCCCTGTCCTTCCCTTCCCCCGCTCTAGCGCTCGCCACATTTTGTAACAGGGATTAGCAGATCAGCGGCCTGGACAAATCACTTCTTTTCATTAAGAGGTCAATGACCTTTTATCATGCCATTTATCTTCAAATTTCTTTGTCACCGTGAAACAGTACCATGGGGAAGAAACAATGTTGACACTGGTGTCCGGGTTATTATCGTGGAAGTTATATTGCTCGCCTCTCGTGCGATCTAAGTCCCCCTATACCATTATGGCAAATTTTATACATGTCAACAACAACAAAACTTTTTAACAAAAACATAATTTTCGTTGATAGCCGAAGTGTTGGAATCGCAGTAAAGATGGCCTTTGCTCGGCATTTTATATCTTTTGAAATTGGTTGCAATTGAGAAAGGAATTTATACGTAACGTTAGCCTCTTCCGCTTATGAGATATGGCTCAAGGCACCTTATGAGTATGAGTTCATTCAATCAGGTTTAGGGTAATATTATTGTTTCTCTGTTTAACTACAAACCATTTCCTAAGATTGCCATTTCGGTGGTTGTAGTACGCTCTGTCTGATATCTAGAGATTGGGTTTTTAGTTCCAGTTAACACACCATCACCATTCTCTCATCGAAGAAATATGGGAAAAATGAAGATATCTTTTTGAAAAGGAGGACTTTTACGCACAAAAAAATGAGCATTTTTTGCGCCGTGCAATACGTATGATTATCATGGCTCTCTTATTTTACATACGTAAGGTACTCATTTCCATGTGGTACTTTGAGGGTTTTTCTTTTTTTTTTTTTTGTTGTTTTTTAGTGTTTTTATGACTAGTGCAATAAAGTGAAACCGGTTATGTTTGTTATTAATATCCACATTTTTTTACTCAGGTTTTAGAGATGCATTAACATTCTAAACGATAACAATCAATTTACTTGTTTATATGCGCGTGGGATACTATGAGTACTACTAATAACTCTTTGGTTTTGAAAATATTGAACTAAATGTTGAACATAATTCGCCATTATAATAGTGCATCTCCATTACACAAGATTGGACAATGCTGACACTGTAACGAAGAGTGTAATTACCACACTGTTTGCGGCATATAACTGAGAAGAGAGATCTCTATCCCTGGACTGGTGTTCGCTGACCACACAGACCCCAGCTCCAGCTACAGACCAGGCCTGACCCCGGGGCTACCCCCTGGCTGACCTCTGCTGTGGACTTCACACTGAAACCGGTTAATGCAATTATTCCAGCTGACCTGCTCCAAATGACGGGCCTGGCCAGGAGGGGACGGACAGCGCAGCCGCTGACTCCACTCGCCATAATCATCTGCTTTAACCTGCCTGCTTTCAAATTTTGGCTCGGAAACAGCGGCAGCGAGAAACGCCCCGAAATGCACATGCCTCAAATGTTTCCCTCTAAGTCGCCCACGTGAATTGTAGCAGCTGGACCAATGCATCACAGTATGTATATACAACAGCAGCGGCATCGCTATACATGATATACAAAACAATACGCCTCGGACTAGACGAACTAGCTCGATTAATCTACATACTTTGTTAGATGAGAGGTTGTTGAAGCCGTGTGTGGCTCCGTGTTGCCAATACAGTGCATCCGTCTACCTTACATGTTCCTAAATTATGTTGAACCAATCATAACTCTACCTGTAACTTTCCCTCTGCCTCCTCTTTCCTAATAACACTGACACTCACACCACGTTTTAAATGATGTACAATGCATCTGTAACAGCAGCATCGCTACAATCAATCACACGTTGATGTACACTAGCCTCAACAACATTATCTAAAACTCAACATAGGCAGCATATTTGTATCAGTAACAGCACGATCAAATTCTTATTACAGCGTCTTGAGTAGCAGCGTCACCGCGACATTGTACTTACGGCATCGTTATATTATGATATGTGATTGGAAGTACATTGTACTCTTTTTAACAGAAAAAAATGTGCTCAATGTTTTGTTCGCGCATCCATCAAGAGTGTCTGCTGGTACAAGGCGTCAATTCTAAGCTAAATGGGGAGAAAAAGGGGGAAGGACAAGAGAGAGAGAGAGAGAGAGAGAGAGAGAGAGAGAGAGAGAGAGAGAGAGAGAGAGAGAGATAAAAGGGAGAGTGAGGGGGGGGGAGGGGGGAGAGAGAAAATTCAATTTGTTACAGTCTCAAAGATTTCCAAGGGATTTCGTTCAAGTCTGAAAAGATTACATGAAAATAATGTAATAAGTTTAGTAAGATATTTTTCTATAAGAAAAAAAAAGTTACTGTGAGTAAAACAGTTTTTACAATTTCCTTGATTGTCGGGCACAGCTCACGTATTACGACCACATTGCCCATCTTTTCTCAATCACATTTCTGATCGTCTAGCAATCAGGTTCAGAGTATTTCTATCATTTGGTGTTGACATCGCTAGCAACAAACTAAAGGAAAGGTAGAGATTTTATGTGTCAACTTGACTGTGCAAAGAACATAAATGTGCATATCATGGCGTTCTTTTATTGATTTGAGAATTTTGATAAGCTTATACCACCTTGACTTCTTGGGGTGTTAAATTCAAGCGTTTGAATGTTATTCTTTCCATATCAAATTAGAAGACTAAATGTTAACGCATTTATTCTTAAGTGTCAATAACAGAAATGCAAACTATCAAAAAAATTATCATTTATCGTATACAAGGTAGCATTTTAATTAAAAGTAATGTGATGCCTAAAGTTGAAGGGCTTTCAGCGAATAAAAAAAAATATTGTGATTGAAAAGGCGAATAAAGAGACGAAGGAAATTTATTTAGACTGACAAAAAATGCGGAAAAATAGAAATTATATACTCGTAAGAGTAAAAAAGACAGCGAAGAGAAACATATAGTGAGAACCAGAAAGAGAAGCACGCATACACACACAAATAATAAAGACAGAGAGAACATTCCCTCCCAAGTAAACAATTCCATTCTGTGAGCCTGGGCACTTGTTGGAGGAAAGCTCCAAGAGGTCACCTGAGGCCAGAGAGCAGGGCAGCAGTCAAGAGCCAGGGGAGAAGTCAGGCCACAAAGTTACTTACTGCAGACCTAAGCCAGTCGGCACGCAGCATTAGCACCAGCCAGTGTATTTGATTACATATCAGATTAGCAGTGGCTTCCAGGCACCGGGTCTAAATCTATACAAAGAATAGAGGAGTCAAAACACAGGAGCCAAGAGTCGAAATCGTCAGAACTTCTTTCCTCTTTTACAATTAATTTACAATCAGTGATGTTACAAATCTCCGCCAATTTGATTTATAATGATTTCTATTGACAACGACCCCCCCCCCCCAGGTACTTTTTCATTGCACCCCCCCCCCCCCCCCTTTTTTTTTTTAGTTAACTTGAAAACCACCGAAGAGAATTGTATTGAATGTTGCTGTCTATCTCTTGTCTTACTACTCACTTAATCTATATCATGAGAGATCATGGTATTACCACTTCGTAACTCATGGCCTAAGGTGTTCTAAAGATATAAATATAAACTCTTTGATCAATGCAAAAAATGTATTGCATTAGTTAACAAATGTGGCAAACAGATCAAACAAAACAGACAGAAACTGTTTTCCGAAACCACCATAATGTATGCAGTTCAGTTTTTGTGGTTAACGAAGTAAGTGTAACTCTGTTATTAATTGTGGCACCGTGTCCTTCACAACCTTCAAAATGACACCATAGGATACTTTTAAAAAAGACCATTTTACCAAACGTCCGTGTCACGTGTATCCCGAAAACAAATAATTCCAGGCGCTGTGCCCAAACGCCTGAATGTCCAATTGCACTAATCCCAGCCCAAGCCGGATATGGCCAGAAAGTCGAAGGTCGAGATAAAGCTTCTTGAAAAGGCAATGTCCTCAAGATCCCCGAGTTTTAGGTCGCCCACAGGTAATCACACGTAAGGAGTGCTCGCTCGGTCCACCCTGGTCCAGCCCTAGTCCATTCCCGGTCCAGCGCGAAGTCACAGGGGACCGGACCACGCTTGGCTACACTGCCAGAGGCTTCTGACGTCCTAACCTGGTCAGGTTGGTCACAACCCGCGCCTTTTTAGAGCGTCTTACTTAACCTGCGAACTTATTCTGCAGTTACGTAAATAGGGCTTTATGTACCAGATAGCTCAGGCGCTAAGTGCTCTATACTCTAGAGTGCCGATCAGGAGGTCCGCGGTTCAAATCTCAGCCTGAGCTCTTGTTTCCGTATCGGAATCACTAGAAACTAGCACGTAAAGACCAAAGACGTGTCCAAAGATCCGTAAGTCTCGACGATAACTGCTATTTTGGAAGGTTGCTACCTACCTCCTTTCATCGCCGCTCCCGTTAGGGTTTTTTATGTGTACAGTTCAGTTGTAAATGTTGTTTTAAAATTATCTTCGTTTTTTAATGGTGTATTGCAATATCAAAACTGTTAATAATCTTAGTTAGAGAAAAATTGCATACATGTATTGGGGGTTTAGTTATGATAGTGTTCAACAAGAATTTTAAGTGAAAAAGAAGTAGAATAAATTGATATACAGTTGTTTTAAAATGCATGTACTAACAAAAGACAAAAGAATAATTGCAATTTGCTCTTTTCAAGTTACAACCCCATCGTTTTGTCATTCGTCTCAAGGTACATGTCACTTTGTACAGAGTCAAGCCCGTGTTGCTCCAAGTGGTAGGCCTCCATGTAATACCAGAAGCCTGCCCGGGCTTAAGTCACGTTCAAGCACCTCGCAGCGACTCATTAAGCCGCTCAAGTCGAAGAGCACTGCACCCAACTGGAAGACTTACACCTGCAAGCCTGTGGCCACAGTAAAATTGAACCTCGCCACAGCCTACCCTGTCTTGGACATTTGGAACGGACTCCATCAGGCATTGCTGGACACCCCAGAGCCCGGTTAGGGAGGCGTAAGTCTCGATGACAGCCGCTCACGTAACGCGGCCAGAGCATTGCGTGGACCTCCGGAGCTCCTTAGGCGTGTAGGCTTGTACGGCCCAGTGGTTCTCAGTAGCTTCCTGTGATTTCACCTCACTCGATAGAATTAGGACCGGGCGCGCCTTCCACTCCGCTACGTTTCTGTTAGAATTGTGTTCAGTATGTGGAAATCGCTTCATGTTTTGAAGTAGGTTGGTTTATTTTCAGGAACAGGGCCACGTTTTGAAGAAAGTACGAAGAGAAATCCCCAGCATGCTTTCCGAGAACGACGTCAGAAATACGCTGAGCTAAAACAGTCCATTGCAAAATCATATTCTGACTCAATTCATAATCGCCTGTTAACTTGTTTAGTTTGTCAATAACAAATTAGTGCTGCTGGAAAAAGGGTCAAGAAAATAAATTCCTAGTTAGAAATGGTGTTCGTTGTTATGATCAGTAGGTTTTTTAAAATAATGATAAAGGTACTTTAAAATTAGATGCAACTTTGTTTTTCAGACTAGACATGTTATATACCGTCTTTGCTTGGATCTTTGAAACTGTCCGCCCACCTTCAAAACATTATACGATAGGTATTCGTGATGAAATAAATGAGCAACGTTTACCTCCGAATCTGTTCTTTTAATTGCGAAAAAAAAAACGTTGGTCTTGTGGTGTTGTTGATGGCATTAATACCGCTACATGTATAATTATGCTCAAATTGTGCCACAACTGTCATTGTTTCGAGACAAACTCCACAATCTAAATTGAGATCTAGTTTGGAGTTGGCGCTCAGAAAGATGATTCATCATGCAGTCTTATGGGGTTGTTGATGGCATTATTACCGCTACATGTATATTTATGCTCAAATTGTTCCACATTTGCCTTTGTTTCGAGAGTTTGGAATTGGAGCTCAGAAAGATGATTCATCATGCTTGATGATTCTGGCGTTGGGATAGACCAAAGTAAAATGTGACTATAACCACGAATGTGCTGTGACAATCCGCAACTGGAGTCAACTGTAAGGCCTTGATAACCCTAATGTGGGTACTAAAAAAACAGTGTTTCTTGAATTCCCCACCATGCCTTGAACGTTTGCCCACTTGAGATCAATGGGTGAGATAGAGATGCTGTATGTAGACTGTTGTTTTATCCATCTTAATGTGGTGGGAGGTCGTATGTTCATTTATTTGTTTTGCAGTGTGTAAACTTCTTTGCGGATTGATTAACAAGTGAATGTAAAGACAGATTAATCAGTCCATTGTTTTTCTGAAATTATTCGGTGCCATCTATATTAATTTATATATTGTTGCTTCAATTTTTTTCTTGCTGTCGTGTTTTTTTTTCATGCCGTTGATTTTGGGGTTTCTTTGTGTTTTTTTTTACGGGTTTTTTTTTTTTAAATATTTTTTAAAGTAATTATTTTTTTACTCCTGAACAAAATGAATAAAAACTAGTCAAGGTAACAGTGATAGATATACCTAGATCTCTATAATCTGCATTATCAAATTGTTAAGAAAATAAAAATCAATTTGCAAAGAAGGTGAACTGCTCTGTTTGTTGGTGGGTTTTTCGTTGTTATTGTTGTTGTTATTATTATTGTAGTTGCTGCTGTTGTTGTTATTGCTATTGTTGTTGTTGTTGTTGTTGTTGTTGTTGTTGTTGTTGTTGTTGTTGTTGTTGTTATTTTTCTTGTTTTTACAAAGCAGGTGTGATAAACCAGGTAAAGTGCTTTTTTGTTTTCATTCAAATAAAAAAGCACACAAATAGCGACGTTCTGATCATATTTATTCAAATCTCTATAGTACTTGTCAGATGCAGATATAATAATTATTAATTGTATTGTAAACCTTGAAAATACACTCGATCACAATCACTAAAATGGGGATAAAAAAATGAGGGGAAAACGTTTAACAATCTTACATGTGTTATTTCTCCCCATCACCAACGCTTATTCATCGCACACAAACACTCACACACGCGCGCGCGCACTTGAAAGGTGTACGCATCATAATTTTAAAAAAGTATAAACAATTGGAGAAAGAAATCATGCGGTACTTTCTTCCCTAGACCAACTAAAAATACACAGGAATGGATAAGGTGACTTTTTAGGTGATGCTTATACATTTTCAATATGTTGAAAGAGAATTATTCTAGAAGCCCTTTTTCTCTGTTTGCAAGACCAAAAGTTCATAAGTTACTTATAAAACTGCATATTGAGCAAGTCAAAGTGATCGTTATGCGACAAGAATAGGTCGAGGAACAAAAAGGCGCACAGAGTGTGTCCGAAACGTGAGTAAAATTAATCTCCTCGACCCCTGAGTCTCACACAGAGGTTTTAATTATTTTCACACACGGTTAAACCACCTTTTCTTCAAGAGCAAAGGGTGAACTGACCAACCTGTGCCATACCATTACCCAAATCTGACCAGCCCAATAAGCCTCAACCAGTTTGAATTCTGTTCGCTCATCAATCATTCCATTGTCATGTACAGGTAACAACCAGCATCAAACTACACCAGCTCTTTGACTTATCGAGTCTGAAGCTTACAGATAACATTATGTACTTGCATAACTGTATGTGTTTATATAAAAATGGTCTTTTGGAAGCGATGGCCTTTGTCGAGTAGCGTCCACTCTGGTCTTACTCTGGCCGATCTGTTGCCGTTAATTCTGAACCAGAGGTGCTGACAACAGAGTATAATAACACTGGGGGTCTGACCACCAAGCCTTTCGAGGTGGCTGAGCCCACAGAATTCGAGGTTATTGTCTGAGGGTGAGCTTGGCGGCAGGTTGCTCTCCTCTCACTCCAGAGGCACTCGTCATTCCACGTCACTGGGTGTCCGAACATTAACGGTCACGGTTTGAAAGTGGGGGAAACACGACAAAGCAAAGCTTGCCAATACATGCGCAAATAACGACACGCAAAATATCATACAAAGACACTCAATTAGAAAGCAAGGAAAAACATCCTAAATGATCTCCGTTGAAGCCTAGGAGAGGTTAGACTAGATGGCGAGAGCCCCGCTTTCCGACTAAAGATGGATATAAATGGAGGAAGTCGGCCCAAGGGTAGAGCGCACGGCTTCTTATCAAGATTGCGTTTTCAATTCCCGCTCAGGACGCCTAGTTTTTTTTTTTATTCTACTGGTTGGTTCGGTGTAAGTATCACGTGACCGCCGAAGGGTACCCTACTCTAAGGTCCCGTTGCCGCACATGATCTTTCTCGAGACTCTAATGGACGTTAAACTTCGACTAAAGATTTCTTCTCAAAGATTCAATGGATTTTCCCATTTCGCAAAACAATGAGATGGCACTATTTTAAAATAGGGCTCCTGGAAGAGCTGGTGAAAGAAAATATTCGTCGTAGCCTATCATTTTGTGCAGAATTACTAGGAAATTCATATTAATTTGATTTAGTTTGAATTTGTCATGTAGTGTTGTTGTTTTTTTAACAAAGAGCAACAATTTCCCAATAATAACCATAACAAAAAAGCACACAAAAATCATATATTTCCATTCATTCATTCAAAGAAAAAAATGCTTTTTTAACAGAAAAAGACAATTTTGATATTGAAGAAAAACATTAAAATATACAACGGGTTGACAGTATGAATAAAGGAAAAACGCAAGATGGCGGAAAGGAATGTTAACAAAGTCGGAGTACATTTTGATTTGCATAAAATATGGTCTTCTTTTTATTATAATTCATCGATTTTTTGTGTGCATAAAATAATATTCTTATACAACTGAATAACTACATTTTTCAAAACAAAAAAACATCAAAAGGCAAACTGTTTTTTTTATTCAAATGCCATTTGGTGCCTGCAGAAAATGAGGGCGTGCTATTGGTCATCGGACATCGAAATCCCTACATTGGAGTGTGAGTGGGTTAAACGTGGACCAAGTGAGTGGGTGGGTTTGTTTTTACGGCACGTCATCACAGTGACGGCTATATTGTGCACATGACGTCCTAAGATAGAGAATATTATACTAGTAGCAACGGTGACTAATTGACCACCTTGAGGACCAAGAGCAAAACAGTAGCCTAAACAAAAACAAAGTTTGTTTAGGTGACTAAGTACAAGACAAAGCAAAAATCACCAATTTATAACAACAACAAAAGCGCCACACACATAACAACTCGATCAAAAGCAAGTAAATCAAGAATAACATTAAAACATTTTCTTTATTACGTTATTTTCGTAGAAAAGAAAATTGCTCAATTTGACTATCGGTTACTCATTTTCTTGGAATAATTTATTATATAACAAGTGTCATGACGGAAGATTCTCCCATTTGTCACAAAAGAGCCCGCTGCTTTTGAAGGTTAATTTGTTGTCTCTTCTTTCCATATCAGTAGAAAATGTATTTTGGCCTGAACTTATATGATGTTAATGGAAAGGTGCTTTTTTATATCAAGCTATTGGCGTCTCTGTTTGAACAGTTCTATTCACAAATTCTTGAACCAAACCTACCATGGTGAAATACACCTTTTCATGCATTTCACAAATGGTATGTTTCTCACCTTTGAGGCCCTACAAGGTGCATGAAACAGCTTTGACCAACATCTCGGTACATTATCGAAAGTTTAAAAAGACTTATTTTTTTAGCTCTGGCGTGCATTGATGGTCATTGTAAAGAAAAACAGAACATTTGATTCAGACTATGGTAATGAAAATGAGCCCATCTCTCTCTCTCTCTCTCTCTCTCTCTCTCTCTCTCTCTCTCTCTCTCTCTCTCTCTCTCTCTCTCTCTCCTCTCTCTCTCTCTCCTCTCTTCTCTCTCTCTCTCTCTCTCTCTCTCTCTCTCTCTCTCTCTCTCTCTCTCTCTTTCTCTCTCTCTATATATATATATATATATATACTCCATTCTTTTTTTTTTTTGCGATATCGTAGCATGAACAAACCCCCATCCAAACCACAGCCAACGTGGACGTGATGCCTAATAGACACGGACGAGGATTGGACCAACGGCTGGACAGTGTCTGAAAACGAGGCTCAAGTAACCGTTGTCTTCTGTTATCCGTCCGCCGTGTCAAGAAATAATGCGAGTATTAAATTAATGTGACGGACGCCACTTTCCCTCGGCAAATAATTATTTCGGAGAATTATTCGAAGTACAGACAAATGATGACCTGTGTCTGACTGTGTGCACATCCCTATATACATACTTTTCATCTCTACCAAATAAATGTTTCATGTACACGATATGTGTGTGTATATATATACAGACACACACACACATTTCTATTCTATCTATTTATGTGCCGATCTATCTGTCTCTTTCCCCTACCCATCTCTCTCCCTCCCTCCTAGCTACCTAAATTGCACGTGTGTCTGCTCTACATTGTGTATTATTCACAAGGACTCTGCGCCTCTATGGTATTTATGCATGTTAGCAATCAGCCCTCTCTCTTCAGCAACAATCGGGGGAGGAGAAATAAAAGAGAATGTGGGAAATACAAAAGAGAGAAGGAGATGGAGAAGGAAGAGGGAAAGAGGGGAGAGAGGGAAAAGGAGAGAGGAGAGAGAGAGAGAGAGAGAGAGAGAGTGTGAGAGAGAGACATATAGACAAAGACAGAGAGAAGGAGAGAAAGAAAGAGAGATAGAGAGACAGATAGAGAGACAGATAGAGAGACAGAGACAGAGAAAGACAGACAGACTGACAGACAGACAAACAATAGGGAGAGAGAAGTGGACACTGCATTAATGGTCAGCTTCTGCGGACAATGGACATCATAGAACATTGTATGGCAGAGAGATCGAGCAGGAGATCACTGAGCACTATCCCGAGAGGTGGGTTAAACAGACACAAAAGGGCTGTTGTGGCAGGCTGGCACTGCTACCCACCAACCATTGTTTTAAGAGGGCTTTGTGCACGATCACGTGACCTACCTATTTCCCATAAAAAGCCATTATCGATATCCTTTACTATTCAACGCCGGTGGAGGAACAAGTATTGTAATTATAAAGTATTAATCACCACATTAATAACTCCATAAATTATTTTGTTTAATTCTTAAAAAGCTCAACCAACAGTGGCGAACCAGGATTTACGAATCCTCAGAAACCTCCAAGCATCGGACAGGCAACAAATCAAAGATGGGATACATTGTTACGTCTCATTGTCGCATGTACGGAGCTCAGATTCAGCTAGAGTGATGCCACCCTCTATGTCGTCTAAACAGAGTTGCATTATATATACTATTTGTTTCTCTGCTTGACGCAAAAAAACATAACTTAAGATAGTTACCTTTTTAAGTCTCTTCAGTGGCGTGAGAACAGAGTGACAGTTTCAATATCAATATAATATCATGGGGGGGAGGGCTGGGGATATTGTTTACTTTCCTTTTACTCAAATGAAGTTGCATATTAGTTGTTCACTTGTTATAGCCTCAAAACAGAGTTTCAGATAAGAAAACATCAGCTTTTGTCAAACCAGAAGGGACTTTGCCTTGGTAGTAAAACTAGTACATACATTAAATTCGGTTAAAACAAAAAAGTAAAGACGTATAATGAAATGTACACGGGACTGACTAAACAGAATTACAGAAAAGTTTTTCACTTTCCAGATTGTCAATACAGAATTGCAGGTATTTTTTTAAACTTCATATGATACTTTAGTATTCCTTTCTCCCCCTGGCAATTTTAATATATATCTATTTTTTATATTATATTGCGCCTCCCCCCCCCTCCCCACCCAACCCCCTTTTTTATAATTATAGTGGGGAGCAACCTTCGCTTGGGATCGGTGGAATTCATTGCTACAGAGGCTTCCTAAAAATTGACAGGCAGAATAATCGAGCTAGACTTTACATTTAGAGTCAACATTAACTACATGTATACTATTATTAAATTTCTTGGTATAATTGAATTAGTTTACATTGTTGTTGTATAGTCTGGGTAAGCTGAAAAAACATTCGCCAAGTAGGATTACGTTATAATTGTGGTGATAGTTAAAACAAGGCAGATCACTGCTGCCGTTTGTCGCGAAAATTGATCACTAAGGGGAAGTTGATTAGTTGTCCAACACATAAGAAGGCATCGACGATAAAAATGTAGAGATGATAGGGCAGCACTGAATGGAAGCTTTATGTTATACCTTATTCAGGATAATTATGTTGTAGAATACATGACAGAAAGAGAGAGAGAGAGAGAGAGAGAGAGAGAGAGAGAGAGAGAGAGATAGAGAGAGAGAGAGAGAGATAGATAGATAGATAGATAGATAGATAGAGAGAGAGAGAGAGAGAGAGAGATAGATAGATAGATAGATAGATAGATAGAGAGAGAGAGAGAGAGAGAGAGAGAGAGAGAGAGAGAGAGAGAGAGAGAGCGGAGTCATTCTCATAGTTTAATAATACTTCCTAATCTACATCATCAAAAGGGAGGAATCCCAAATTTGTCCGAAATAAACGGGAGTTCACCTATACTATCATAAACTAGACCAAGAAATTATGATTACGCCCCTTTGATAATAAATTTGCGCGGGGCTGAAGTTTGAGGGCTATGGTTTTGATCCCTGCCCTGTCGCCGCAATAAGAGAGAGGTTCGTTTTTTCTTGAAACCTAATTTTCGTTAAACAATTTTTTAATTTTGCAACTGAAGAGAATGTTGGCCAATAATTCACTGCTCTGAACAAGCAAGCTGGAGGTATGCATTTCGAATCTTAGCGGATGCCCCCGTTTTCGTAAACAAAACTTTCAGGAAAACTAGGGGACACAAAATATACGAAATATTACTCCTTTGAAAAAAAAAATCCATTCCTCCCTTCTTGGCCTGCAGCTCTCCAGAAAGACACAACCCGAAAAATGTGACTTTATGCGTATCGTAAGCTACCGCGACGTTGTACTTACAGTCCTAGATCGAAAAGTTTACACGAAGTTGCAAAGCCAAGATGAACAGATATAAATGTCATCGGGAATTATCATTTATCAAACTATCAATGTCATACTATATCCTACGTAACAACATAAAAATATGCACACAAAAACTGTCACTGCGGAGGAACAATCTTTGTGTATTTTCTTACCCTCCACAATCCACAAAAAACACTGCTTTTTGCGGCCCTTAAATTTTTCTATTACATTGTGTGTTAGTGAATTCCACGCTGGTTGCACAGTAACTGTGTAAGCTGCTTCATCAGCCCACCTGCCACGTCGGCATGAAATAATTGTTGCGCGCCTCCTCCAGGGACACTCATTTTACCCACACTTTTTTCCCAGAAGCTAAAGAGCCTCCACAGTGTCTTTTTGCAACTCTCAGCATCCATTAACCAAAAACTTCATTTGCACTTGGCTTCCGAACCGCCAGAGAGAATACAATCATGTGATCACTGATGTTGGTCCTCAGCGCATGCTGAGATTTCTGAAATACATCGATTTAATACCACACATGGATATTAAACTGCTGTATACTCTTCCACTTTGACCAATCGTTTTTATACACGAATTTCCATTTTTGTCCTTTTAGTTTTACCAGTCAGAGAAATAAAACGAGTCACCGTTGCTACTGAACCTAGTACTGGTGAACTGAATTAGCTGTCTAAGACATCATTTGCACAATATAGCGGTTGATGTGTTGACGTGCTGTAAATACAAACTCTTAAACTTACTCTAAACCTGGTAATTGTGTCTTCTTCTTTTGCCGCAAGTTTAAAGCCCTATAGTTTGCATCCATTCATTTACAAATAACATAATTGGGATATCATAAAGTAACACAAATAAAGACAAATCAAAGTATCAACTAATTATTATTGACATTGACGAGTACATTTTAGATCTTGAGTAAGACACAGATGTCATATAGCAGAGATGAATCTAGATCTAGATTACTGAATACTGTGAGTCTGATTTGATACTAGTACAGAGCTGAGAGATGCTGTCAGAGAATCTAGATTACTGATTAGAATTGTCAAAAATAAGGATTAGGAATACAATTGGATCAGAACCTGAAAGTATTCTTTTTATACATAGGATTGGACTGACAGAGAAATTTTCAAACCGCAAGAATGAGTACAGAACGCAGCAGACCTCGCTCTAGAAACTCCAAAAAAGAAACAATAGGCAAACGAGAACATGGTTTGAAGTGCGACATGTGAGAGATATGGCATCACACAGTGAAGGGGTACCAGACTCCCTCTACAAAGCAATCCAGGAAACAGACCAAGGAGTGAGTGAGTGAGTTTGTTTTTACTTCATTGGTTATCAATGAGACCAACTGCTTTGGAGGGGAAAGTTTGAGGATGTTGAGGATCGTGTGGATATAAAGCTCAAGGAAGCTGAGCACTCACGTGGGTAGCTGACTCGCAAAATGGAAAATGTGGTGGTGGCATCAGTCAAAGAAAGTGTTCGAGAAATGGAGGACAGAGAACATAGAAAAAATCAACGTTATATTGTTTGGAATTCAGGAAAGCAGAGATGTGGATCCTGAAGTTAGGAAGTTTAAGGACAAGAAAAGGGCGGACGAAATCACACGTAAAGTTTTGGTATGCGAGGCAGAGATCACAAAGACATATTGGCTGGGACCTAAAAAGATCGAGGCATCTGGTGGTCAAGACCACCACTGGTGAAGTTTTAGAATACACAGCAAGTGTAAAATATACTTAGGTCAGAGAGAAAGCTTAAGGAGCGCAAGGACAAGCAATACTATAACATCTCCATTGAAAAGGACATGACTTATTTTTAGAAAGGGAAGACATGAGGAAGCTGGTACTGTTAAGGAACCAAAATAGGGAGGAGACAGAAGCTCAAGGTGGAAAAGAGATATGGGTGATACGGAGGCATCAAGGTGGTGAACATAACAAGAGCAGAGGGGGCAGAAAAGTAAGAGGGAAAAGAACAGCAGGAGACATGTAGTGATGTGCAGAGTGTTCATGAAGTTAAAAATTGTTCCAATTCTATAGTTTTAAAAGATTCTTTACTCTGTGCTCAAATGTTGACGTTTTTTTTTAAACAAGAGTTTCGTTGCCTTTTTCAGTTGGGGCAACCAGACATAGTTTGTCTCACGGAGATTGTTCCTAAGCATTAATTGTTAAAGCTGCAGTTAAAAAAGAATTAGAGATGGATGAGTATTACTGTTTTGTAAGATAGAAGAGATTAATACAGAAAGAGGTCTTCTGATCTATGTAAAAAGTACTGAAAAGCCCAGGAAATATTACTATAGGGCAAGGCACGGCTAAAGATTCTGTTTGTGTGGATATACAGTCAAAGGATGGAGACAGACTTCTCATCGGATGTGTATATAGATCACCTAACAACACAATGGATAAAATGACAAGTTACGTGAGCTTATAAAGGCTGCAGTTGGAGGAAGAATCCAATCATGTGCTAATTACTGGCGACTTTAGTCACCCAGAAATAAATTGGGAAAATCAAACATCACAAGGCAACAAAAGAACAGCCCCCAACCCTTATAGATCAGCAGAACCAATTTATACAAGACAAAGATACAAAACAAGAAGAAAGGTTTTTATATTCCAAGGCACACTTTAATGAACTTAGACAGAAAATAAAGGAACAAAATCAGTGTGACAAAATACAAGACAGGAATTTAACTGATGGATGGGCGATTATCTGTGAGGTATATAATCAAACACTGGAGGAATGTGTCCCAAAGAGTGGTGGAATAAATAAAGGACCATCGAAAACGAGGACAAAATCCCTGTGGATGAATAAGAAGGCGTTAGTTAAGGTAAAGAAGAAAAAAATGCATGGAGACAAAAGGAAAAGACTAATGTATGCCAGAGCAAGGAATCAAGGAATGTAAGAGCGCCACCAAGGAATACGAAAGGTCATTAGCTAAGAAAGCACAGTACAATTCCAAGGCTTATTATGCTTATACAAACAGCAAGTTGAAAATTAACAGGGCGTTGCTGACTTGATGGATGAGGGGGGAAACGCTGTTACTAGCAATAATTATAGAAAAAGCAGACACCCTTAACAGATTCCTCTGCATTGTGTTCACTCAAGAGGATACTCAGGACACGCCCAGCTGTGAACAGAGGAAGGTCAAATCAGAACTGTCGAATATGGTCTTCACCAGAGAATCAATACTTGACTAGAGTCACTGGATCCAACAAAATCACCAGGATCGGATGGCATACACTCGCGTGTACTGAAGGAACTTGCAGATGAGTTGGCAAAACCACTAGCTATGTCATTTACCAAATCTTTACAAGAAGGAATACTGCCGAGCTCATAGAAAGAAGCTAATGTCTCATCAATATTTAAGAAAGGAAAGACCCAGGTTACTACAGATCTATCAGTCACACAAGTATTGTTTGCAAAGTGATGAAATCTGACATAAGGGATAAAATCATTGAACACATGTCTCAGAATACGTTACTTCCAAAATGTCAGCATGGGTTCATACCAAATCGCTCATATGTAGCAAATTTAATGGCAACAATGGACAAATGAACTGAAGCACTAGAATGAAGGAAAACCAATGGACGCTGTTTATCTTGACTTTGCTAAGGCTTTCGACTCAGTACCACCATAGACACTCACACGCAAAATAGAAGCATATGGCATCACAGAAAGGATTCAGTGTTGGATTAGGCATTTCTTAATTGGAAGGAGACAGCGAGTGTGAGTAAGTGGATCTGTCTCAGAATGGTCAACAGTAACTAGGAGTGTACAACAAGGAAGTGTACTTGGGTCATTCCTGTTTCTTATTTTTATCAATGATTTGCCATAAGCTTTATCAGGTCTTGCTACGAGATGTAAGCAGACGATACAGAAGTCTCCGCTACAGTTGAAACATCTTAAGTACTGCAATCGGACATTGACAGATTGGCAGAATGGGTAGACTCTTGGCAACTTCGCTTCAATGCAGGAAATTGTAAAGTGATACACTTTGAAAAGAGTAACCCAGAACAGAAGTACACAATGAAGACACACAAGACACAGAAGAGGATAACATCGGAAGCCTCAACTTTAGAAAAGGACCTCGGTGTATGCGTAGACTCGGACCTTAAGTAGTTAAGCTGCCATATAGAAACGCAAGAGGTCAAAGCCAAAGATCCTAGGGTTGATCAGGTGGTCGTATCAAATTTTGGATGGAGAAAGTCTGAGAATGCTATTTACCGCATTGGTTAAACCAAAGATAATTATTAAAAGGAAAGATATTCTACTCGTGAAATTAGGTGAGGATTTCTAAGAGTGATGTCCCTTGTGGGAGCACGGGTCAATCCACAGCAACCGACGTAAACAAAGTTGGAAAATGTCAACGAAAAGGCAATGTTCGGGTGACTTTTGTGGTGCAATAAACTGCACTAACAGTCGAAACAATCCTCATTGCAAAGGAAAAAAAAAAGCTTTCCTTTTAAAATTCCCACGAGGTGAAGAAAGGTAAGATTATTTTTTCCTCATTTTACATCTAGTTTCCCGTTTCTTTAGCTAGATCTACGGTAGTGTAGATTGGTTAAGCTTAGAGCCAAATGACATTTATTGTCTATAGTTTATACAAAAAGATTTTGTCTCCAAGTTTAAATTTAAAAGAATGTTCGCTTGTACTGTTTGAAGAAGACACTACTTATAAAGTTTTAAATTACATTCGGCAAGTTAGTTATTAAGCCAGCATAATGACAAAACAAACATTTCACATTCATCTTAAAAAATTGCTCTGGCATGGATCTACCTTAAAATTAAGCGATTAAACTAAGGAAATCTTTTAGACCTGCTGATACAGGAGTGTGCTTTATGGCATTTGACTGCTGGGTAAATTTTTACTATAATGCAGCATTAGCAGTGTAGGGTGGTTTAGTTTCTGTTGATTTTTAACGCTGTGTGTTTATAATTTCACGTTTTATTTTCTCTCTTTAAGATTCATTCAATTCAATCACTTAAAACAAAACCAGATTTGTACAGACATCGGCGAATATCGACACACATGTCTTTACCATTGAAGGCTTGGCAAGCAAACTATGATAATTATGAATTACGAAATTTTTGTACAGCATAATTATTAGGAAAGCCAACTATGGAGTCTAGACAATTCTCAATAGACTGCCAAGTTCAATAATTTATTTTACTGGTTTGAAAACAAAATATCAATGCTCCATCTATTCTACAATTTTTCAAATTTTACATAGGTGTGTGTTGGTTCAGTCGCCAAAGCTATTAGCTGACGAGCAGGGGGTGCGAGGTTTGAGTCTAGGCTGGTATCATTCAGCTACCGTATGTGCAAGATTAGTCGAACGTTATATTATACTCTTACTTACAAGAAGTCCGCTTAATATGAACCCCTTGGTGCAAGCCTAAAAGTTCATTTTATCACTTTTTTTATATACACAGTGACTGTTAAATGAAACTGAAGATGACTTGTACCTTGAAAATAGTTTATGTTTAACCATATTTTATCTCAAGCTGCTTTTTTTATGACAAAAACTGATTATTCTTAAATTTGTTCGTGACTGTAGCAATCTTATATTGATCGTAGCTCCCCTCAGCATAAAGGGATAGAAGTGAAGGGTGACATATACAATGTTAATATTGCATAGTTCTTCGTAAAATGTTAGCTAAATCCCTAATTGTAAAGATTTCAAGATTCCCAAGGATACTATGAGTCCCGTCAAAAAGTGGGGCGCGGTGGCCCCGTGGTAGAACATCGGCTTCTGACTCAAAAGGTCCGTGGTTCGAGTCCGAGGGATTTTGTCCCTACTGGTTGGGTCGGTGTCAGTTTAATGTGACCAGCTGAGACAGGAGTCATGGTATCCCGCCCTGTCTCGTGTGTGGCAGCACATAAAATTGTCAGACGTTAGTCTTGGGGCCCATCTACAATATAACCTATATAATGCTGATGTTGGACGTTAAACCAACTCATATCAACTCAACCCGCCAAATATATTACGTGCTTCAAGACTTAACGAGAAGCGGGGTATGGGTGGGGTGCGGTGGGGGGTGATACAATGTCTTCTGTCCGAGGTCTTCATAAGAACAGGCGTGGGACGCGGTGGTACAGGGGTAGAACATCGGCTTCCGTCGCAGAAGGTCCCGAGTTTGAATCCTGGCTGTTGCGTTCCCTACTGGTTGGGTCGGTGTCAGTATAATGTGACCGCCTGAGTCATAAAATTGTCAGACGTCCGTCATGGGGCCCGTCCGCAATATAGCCTATACAGTGCTGATGTTGGACGTTAAACCAACTCAACAACAACAACAACATAAGAACAGGCCAAGTCACCGAAATGATCGGAGTGAACACATTATTGTTAGCATAATAAGGGTAACATTGATCTGTTTTTTAAGTTTTGAATAAACCCTTACCATAGTTAGTTCAGATTGATACTCAGAGAGGCGTTTTCGATCAGCCTTCAAATGATCCAACTGCGCCGACTAAACAATAGTACAATATACTTGGACTCCAATTGCAATTTTGTGTCTACTTTGGTGACTTTAGCACAATTCACTTGGACTCTAATTGCAGTTTTGCGTCTACTTCGGTGACTTTACCTGCTATTTTTGGAAGCCTCGTTTCTGTCTCAGCGAGTGATATTCTATTTATAGACTTGTTGGGTACTCACGATCTACCACTTGAGCTAGTTCGCCAATATTGGCAGCGGGCGGCGGGGTTGGTTTAACGCCCAACAGCAGCACTATATAGGCTACATTGTGGACGGACCCAAAGACGGACGTCTGCCAATTTTATGTGCTGCCACACACGAGAAGGGCGGGGATACCATGACTCCTGTCTCAGCCGGTCACATTATACTGACACCGACCCAACCAGTAGGGAACGCAACAGCCAGGATTCGAACTCGGGACCTTTTGCGTCGGAAGCCGATGTTCTACCCCTGGACCACAGCGGCCCCCATGTTGAAGTGGCAAAGCGTTGTTCGTCTATTCGGATGGTACCTAGTTTGATCGCATTATGGGACAAATTCATCTATTTTTGTCATGTTTCAACAACTAATATTTGTAAGAGTGTGCGATCTGCTGGAACCATAGACATAATATACAACATGTAAACGAAGACTGGCTAATGGGCCCGTGCCGTGAATTTCACTTTTCAAGTGGTAGAACGTCAGTACCTAACTGAACTGACCCCCCCCCCCTTCCCCATATTGGACGAATAGAGGGTGCGGTAGTCCTGGGGTAGAACATCGGCTTCCGACGCAGGAGGTCCGTGGTTCGAGCCCTGGCGATTTCGCCCCCTACTGGTTGGGTCGGTGTCAGTTTAATGTGACCGACTGAGACAAGAGTCTTCGACCTGTTTCGTGTGTGGCAGCACATAAAATTGGCAGACGTCCGTCTTGGGGTCAGTCCACATATAGCCTATATAGTGCTGACATTGCACGTTAAACCAACTCATCTACATTGTACGGATATACATGAAATAGATTTAGATCTAGTTCAACTTGTACATAAATCTACATCAATACATTGATACGCGTAAGACTAATGTCTGAAAAATCTTTAATTCTAAGCATAGATAGCACAGAGTAATACTTAGAGAGTATTTTTCAGCCCACACGATCAGCCAACACTGCAAAAATGTGAACTGTCCTATCTATGTGCGCACTATTTTGGTTTATTTTTTAAATTCATAAATGATTGCTCATTTTATATCTATTTTTTTACTTCTATTGTTGCTTAATTAATACAAGTTGCGCACCGCGATGCGAAGATGTTCAAAATATAGCTCACTTTGATTCTTGCTGCAAGTTTATGAATATTTTGGTGACTTTGCTTTCTATTTTTGGACGCCTCGATTGAGACAGATAATACAAACCTTCCCTTCTACGCTAAGGGGGTGGGTAAGCTTAGGTTTATACGTTTAATTTTCTTGTTAGGAAGAGTGAGGCGGAAGATTGATCAAAGAGGTACAGCTGGTATGGGTGTATAGTTAAAAAAAGGGGGGGCATTACCCTATTGGTATTCTAATTAAGTAATGGTCCATCATTCCTAATAGTACTAGTTGGGGCGCTTCTGTCAAAGTGGGGCATCCTGTTTTGCCTAGGACAAGGTTTTGTCACTGGCTTTCCAGTCGTGATTTTGTCATAATTATTATCTTAATTTTTTTCCGATATGGGAGATATGGAAATAAAAAAAGGGCGGTTGTACGCGGGTTAAGATGGTATTTGCCTGTCTCGGTTGATGTTTAGAGGTGGCATCTAAGAGGTTTTTTGTGTGGATGAGCTTCTTGGTTTGAGTACTTCTTATGTTGTAAATTTGATGTTTTCTTTGATATTTAATTGTTTTTGTCTTCTATGCTATTCTTGCAATCTTTTCTTTTTTTTTTCTTTCTCGCAATCTTCGTTATAGTAGCATCTCCCCGCACATGTTGACTATATCTTGTTATGTACACTTCCGAGAATCTGTTTGGCTCTTAGTCTTTAACTCCAGGCCTTTATGCTGTGGAATAAAGAATAAAGATCACATGATTGTGCTGTGGACTTAGACAAAACGTCAGACTTCTTAGCTACTTCATAATTTTAGTTGTTTCGTTCACCATGTCCCTTGGTGTTATCTCATTTTTACGTGACTTCCTGTTGCCATTCAAGATGGCGTCAACAACAACGTAAACTGTAGTTTAACAAAGATAATTGAAGGAAAGATATTCTACTCGTGAAATTAGGTGAGGATTTCTAAGAGTGATGTCCCTTGGTAAAATGCGGGTCAATCCGCAGCAACCGATGTAAACAACGTTGGAAAATGTCGACGAAAAGGCAATGTTCGGGTGATTTTTGTGGTGCAATAAACTGCACTAACAGTCGAAACAAGCCTCATTGCAAAGAAAAAAAGCTTTCGTATTATAAATTCCCACAAGACGAAGAAAGGTAAGATTATGTGCTCCTTATTTTACATCTAGTTTCCCGTTTCATTAGCTAGATCTACGGTAGTGTAGATTGATAAGTTTAGAGCCAAATCATGGCAAATGACATTAATTTTATTGTCTGTAGTTTATAAAACAGATCCTTTCTCCCATTTTAAATTTAAAAGAATGTAAATATTTTAGACCTGCTTATATAGGAGTGTACTTTATGGCATTTGATGCTGGGTAAATTTTTACTCTAATGCAGCATTGCTATGTAGGGTGGTTTAGTTTCTAGTTGATTTTCAACGTGTGTGTTTAGATTTTCATGTTTTGATGCCATTGAATCATAAAATTAAAAAATAAGTTGTTATAGTTTTATTTGCTTCTTATTTCTTATAGTAGCAAATTTTGACAGAAGATATGTTTATTCCATTAGGTGCAAGGTCTGGATCCAAAATTCCAGACGGCAAGATCTGATGGGGCTATCTGCCACAAACAAGTGTCATAGCATCACATTTGTAGCCTGACAATCTTGCAACCGTCAAGGATATTCTTGTTTTGAAATGTACTATCGCTTCAGTTATTATACTGCTACACTGTGTTACATTTGATAATTTTAAATTGTACAGATAATTTGTATGTCACATAAATATAATCTTTGAAGACATTGACTTTAATTGAGAATGGCATGTATATTTTTTTTTATTGTTGTTTTTATGATGATCTAACAATTAACTTTACTATTAATGTTCATTGCATTTGCTATTTATTCAACTTTAGGGACTATCAATATGATCAATATCTCATGATCTCTTACTGATGACTTTGAAAGAAAAATACAGAACTTTAAAACGTGTCTTGTTATAGCAAAAATTAGAGAGAGAGAGAGAGAGAGAGAGAGAGAGAGAGAGAGAGAGAGAGAGAGAGAGAGAGAGAGAGAGAGAGAGAGAGAGAGAGAGAGAGAGAGAGAGAGAGAGAGAGAGAGAGAGAGGGGGGGGGCGTTGCCTTGTCTAGCTACTCTCTCAGAACATCACAGATGTGGTTAATAAAAAAAAAAAAGAAGCAATTGAATGTGTATTGAAATATTATGTGTTGTGAATTATTTTAACACATGTTCATAAATTAAAACCCGTTTAATTGACGATAATTTGAGTAATAATAAAATAAAATTATTTGGTTTCCACTCAAAAAGCGTTTATCCTTTGTTTTTCTTTATTATTGTATTGTAAATTACCCGTTCGCACCAAGAGGCAATAACCAACAAAATGATCCTCCCTCTGTAAATAGGAAAAAACTGCAAGTCGTTTATCTTTCTTTCTACATCTTTGGTTAAACCACATCTAGAATTTACCAATGTTATTTGTTCCCCAAGACACCAGTAGGACAAGAACTTAATCGAGGGAGTGCTGCGGAGAGCTACTACACTAATATCAAGATTACTGAACCTCCCATAATGAAGAGCGCTTCAAACAGCTCAAAATGCCAGATTTGCAGTATAGAAGACAAAGAGGTGACATGATAGAGGTATACAAATGCATGCATGAAATGTATGATGTTCGCTACCCGCTCACAGCTAAAGAGGCATCAAAAACCAGAGGACACGGTCAAAAGCTAGAAAAAAGATTTCAGTAACAACTGGAGTACGTCAACACTTCTTCCCTTTGAGAGTGACCAACACTTGGAACAGCCTACCAGAGTACAGTGTAAATGCCCCAACACTCAACGGCTTCAATCAGGAATCGAATTAACAAATTGTGGAAGAACCACATGTGTAAGTTTTGAAAGCGACTTTGGGAGAGTACATAAAGTAATATGGACAGACGCGGAGATAACAAGAACGGACAAGAGACCATAAGGCCTAACAACATCCAGAAATGATATCATATCAATATCAGATTTCTTGACCCCCCCCCCCTCTCCCCTCTCAAAAATAATAAAAAATAATAACAAAAACAAAACAATTTCGAACACGCATGCCTTTGGGCTTTGGTTGGCTTCATTCTCTTAAAAGGTACAACTTTGGCTCACAGCCACGGTACATCATCCTAAAACTTACTTAATATTTGTTAACTGTACATATTTTTTAATGTGTACTTGACCTTTTTTAACACAATCCCTTCTTATTTTTTTTTTTATTTTTTTTTTGCTGGTTTGTTTTTTGTTTAGTATTATATATGCATGTATACAGATTTGAACTAAGTAGTTATGCTTTCATTTTTCTTCTAGTCTACAGTCTCTGCTTGTTTGTTTGATGAATGGATGCAATTTGTAATGTAGCAGTACAATTCACTGAGATATATGTATGAACATGTAATTAATGTAAAAACGTCTCTACCAGTACTACCAAATTTGGGCTTTACCATAAAATTTGAATGAAATTTATATTTAAAAACAAACAGCTTAGAACCCCAAGTAGATCATCAACTTATCAACCGTTTCGAATAGCCTATTCTTTTAAAACATGAAATTAAGCTATCACAGCTTTGTACACAATGCACCATTCCAACCCTCTGCTAAGTCTGCTACTGCTAGTGTTGTTGTTTGGTTGTTGTTGTTGGTTTTTTTTTAATTATTCTTTACGTGTATTGTAAGCAATATTGGGCTTGTTGGATTTTTCTTATTATTTTTTTCTTCACGTTTGCTCTGTTTTTTTGTTGTTGTTGTTGTTTTTGTTTTGTTTTTGTTTTTTTCGTTTTTTTGTTTTTTTTTTTTGTTTTTTTTTGGGGGGGGCGATGGGGGTAAAGGGATAATTATTTGCGATTGTGTGCATGTTGTTTCGCTAAAAGTGAATATGGGAGGTTTAAAATTCTTGGAGCTTTCCGGGATATTCATTGTTGTGTCTCCGTCAATTTTTTTAACACTGAAGTTCAAGTTCTAATTTTGACTTAAGCTGGTGTAGTGTTTAGTTCACCAATGTTATAAGCTATGATATGCCAATTGAGCAAACTTGGATTAGGAAATACATGTAAAAGAATACTAAGTCATGGCTCTTTACTCGGTTTCAACCCATTCCTGGAAAATTAGTCGATTGATTCGCAGCAAAGCTGGGGAAACTTGGAAGGAATTTTTTCAGGGGGTTTGGCAGTCAACCGTTTTGCGGAGACAGATAGACTGGGCCTGTATTGCAGTTTTGTAGCGGTATAGATGTAATGATGTAGTCATGATGTAAATCCATAACCAGGTAATATTTCATGTAATAAAAACGGCTGCTACATCCATTGTTCTGATTAATATTAACTGTAGTTCTTAAATCCAGGTTAGTCCAATGTAGTAAAACTTGGCCAAGATAAAATCCACATCCAAATACATGTGCGCATATTTTATATATAGAGAAGAGGTAGCTTACTTAAAAGTGAAAAAAACCATCTCCCAACAATTCAACTTTCATTTTGACAATTTTGAACAACGGAAAATATTGCTCAGTAACTCCCAACGTAAAATGTTGTTACATAGTATGTTATTATTAGTAACAGGCTTTTGTTTTGCTGAAGGTTGTATTTAAAGGTAGGTTTTTGTTGAGTTTTTTTTTTTTTTTTTTTTTTTTTGTGTCTTGCACTGTGGGCATACACGTATTTGGATTGAACTCGAGGGTTGGCAGTTTGGTTTCTCTAATTCTTAACGTCAGCAACTATTTGGATTGAACTCGAGGGTTGGCAGTTTGGTTTCTCTAATTCTTAACGTCAGCAACTATTTTATACACTACATCAGTACATGTATTTTAACAGGTCCCTGGACTAACGTCTGACAATTTTAAGTGCTGCCACAAGCACTGCACTAGCACTCATCTTTGCGGGCAATACCTTTACTTTAGGGGAGCATTAGACCTGGGTAAGAAGATCAATTTATGTCGTACTATGAATATCAGGGTGTGCTTTTAATTTTTTTTTTATTATTATTTTTTTTTTTTTACAATTTAATTTCATCTACACATACATTATGACTATCAATGTATCATTAAGAGAACGTGCACTTTTGAATAGAGGGTCATTTGTGCATGTATTTATTTTTTTTAAGTCTCCAACTATTCTTTATCATCTTTTTTAAGTTGTAATACATGTATGTACGTTAATCCATGATTTTTTTATATAACTTGTTTTGTTTTTTTTTTGTTTTTTTTTTAGATTTCCTCTTAACGTCATGAAACTGAACACACTTCTAAAGTTCTAACTTATTTAAGTGAACCTATGGCAAATTTTGAACTAGCCATAATGCCTACGTTTCCTGCAAAATGATTTTTTTTCTAACCAACCATTATATTTAAACAAATTTATTTCAGCTTTTGGCAATACAAAATAAAGCTTACTTTTTGTTTTCTTTTCTTTTCAATAAAAAAAAAACAATAACAATAAAAACACCCTAAAAATAAGACACAAACTGGAACATATTATTATTAATTTTTTTCCAATTTCAGCCACATATCTTGGACGTAGATTTTAATGAGATCGTTACTTTGTTCAGTTTTTTTTCCATACAATCACGCAATGGAAGCCTAAAAAAAAAGTTTAGTAATTTGAATTTCTCATTTAAACCAACATTTTGAAATATGAAAGCTTTGGCTAAGTTGGAATAAGACTCATAATTTAGCATTTTTTGGCTTGATTCTCTTAATATGGAGCTGTTACCATTTATAAACATTACTACTACTAGTGCTAAAGGTCGAGGAGCATTGACAAATTTCACTGCTTTTGAGGTATGGTTGGCAGAAGTTTGCTACGGAAACTTTCCTTGTAATTAATGCAGTTTTTCAAATAAAGTAGTAGTTTGTTTTTTTAACACTTATATTTAGTGGTTCAGTTATGTCCCATTTCGTAATTTCTTTTTTCGAAGTTTTGTCACAAACTCCAAGCAATTCGAATAATCAGGTTTCAACAGTACTTTAACAATTGAATGTTTTTCAAAAAAATTTTCTTTCGCACTTAACTTATAAGTTATACTAGCCAATGTCCTGTTCGTCGAACAGGTAAGTTTTGTTAGCAATTACATTTACACAGACAATAGAAAAACGTACTGATTAGCAAACATTTTTTTTAGAAATGTAAGACAGTATAACTCCTTTCAAATGACGTCGTCTACTCAGAAGTGCTGATCAGTGTCTCTGCACCATGTGAAAAACAGCTTTATTTAAATTTTTACTTTCTTTCATTTAGATTTTCGATTTGGGGTTTTATTTAATGTGTCCTTAAGTTGGTACTGAGAATTTTAAACGAGGTATTAAATAAGATAAACTTCATTGATCCTCAAGGGAAATCTGTCCTGGAAATAGTCCATTGAGCAAGCATTCCCTTTGTCGAGGGGATCGTCCTGTTGGTGATGTGCTTACGGCTGCGGGAGCATTGCCTGACATTTTCACAGAGCTGGAGATTTCTTTCTTTCTGCTAATAAGACTGTTGGAAGCCGAAACAGAGGAAGATAAAAAAGGGAGCTAAGGCTCACAAACTAAGCAAGTATGAAGTTCTAATGGTCAACGTAGGATCTTTGTCCACTGGAGATCAAGTAATAGCAGCAAGGGCTGATATCGCCAATATTTCTCTCACAATTCCCGTCTGCAAGAGGAATATCGCAAGGTTGAAAAGTATTGGAGGTTGAGTGGCTGGGGCAACATTAGAACTACATGTAATAGGAGGGGAGCAAAGATCACACCGTCACCGGATTCATGAGATGTGGACAAAGGCTGAACGAAGGTCAAAGATTTTTTTCTGTTGCCGTATCAAATTGTTTGAACATCTTATATTTTGTATTATAATGGTAATGGTATCTGCAATCAAGATTTGGTTGGTGTGTAATACATTGCAAAAATAACAAGACATGGAGGAAACTGGCATTTGTGCATTACAAAATTTCTCAAAGTAAATTGCCAGTGTTGAATTTGAATAATTCGTACCATGAAGGGAAAAAGGAAATATTTTGAGTTTGAAGATTCAGAAATAGCAGAATTTTACATTGAAAACCATGATTGTACACTTGGAGCTTAGAATTCATGTATTAACATTTCAAGATGTTTAAAGTGTTTATAAGTGCTGGTGAATAGAGTTCATTTTAAATTATTTATTTTTAATCTTTTATTGATTTTAGGTGATAGTCAAATGTTTATTGAAATATTCATTATTAAAACTACTTGGAAGCAAACTCTCTTGGTGTAACATTATTGTCTCATAATATCCAAAGGTAAACTATTCTTGCATAAATGAGTTTCAAAATAATGGCTAAAAGTTTGAAAACAAAATGTCGGTGTATTTGGTTGTCTTCTATACATGTAAATTTTTCTGTAATTGAAATACACATATACATGAGGAAAAACAAACACAAACAAGAATTTGTTTTAAATGAGCTAACAGTATCACATTACATGTTATCATGTTATGAACAAACACACACCTCTCTCGTTATCTTTTGATTACACATTTAACCGTGTAACAATGACTTATTATGACAATAAAACGAGTAAATAATTGTGACATTACCACCTCTTCCCCTCGTCTCGCTCTCTCAAAGCCCACTCCCTACACCCCCCAACCCTTGTATATATATATATATATATATCTGGTGCATGGTGCACATTATTTACAATCAGATCTTGTTCTTAACCTCTAAGAGGCTGGAACAAGTCAGGAGCTCATATACCTCTCCATTCTTGATGCAGGCTGCAACTGCAAGATTTTATTGCTTTTTGAGCAGAACGCACAAATTCTTGACTGAGTGGGTGTTCAACGTTTCTCACAATTTACTTCTGCTTGCTCAGACAAGCTGTAGAATGGATAGTTTCCACATTTTCCAACTCTCAATTATTTTTCCAGCCTTTCAAATAATATTATTAATTTTCTTTGTGTCTCCTGGTTTTAACGCCACACAGCAGCTGATTCCATAGCAAATCACACTTTCTACCAAAGAGGAATAAAAACGTGTTACGGTGTTTTTTTTTCTAAGTTAAAAGATTTTAACTTTCTCAGGAGAATAAATCTTTGGTGTAACTTTTTGCATGAAGGCGTCACATGCTCACGCTAATTTGATTTATTATCCAACATAAAGCCTAGATATTTATACTCGTGTACACTTTCTACTTCTTCTCCCTTGATCATCAATAGAACGTGGCTATCGTGATTAAGCCTAGAGTCTATCAGTATTAGTATTACCATATCCTTAGTTTTGGTAACATTTAGTTGCAAGTGGTTCTTTTCACACCATAATGCAAATTTTTGTACCTCTTCTAAATAGGATGTTTTTACATGAGTCGTTAAGCCCTGAATAGCAAAATCGTCTGCAAATTTTAAGAGAGTTGTATTGGTTTGGTATGTACGTTAGTGACTAGTCATTGGTGTACAGTGTGTATAGAGTGGGGGATAGAACACAACCCTGGGGTGCTCCCGTATTAGTTTCACAAATTGTAGAAAATATGTTGTTTAATTTGACATATTATTGCTTTTGCCATGTTAGAAATTCTAATACCCATGAAATGAGATTTTTGTTATCGTTCTTGTTTTATAATCATCAAAATTCACCTATGATGCCCAATGTATTTTTGTATTTACACATATGTCAGAACGATGAACTCCACAATACCTTTTATTTTTATAAGATGGTGTATACATTTCTGACCCTTAAAACAAACATCTGTAAAGTAAAACACACATTTCAATGGGACTAAAAAGATAGTAAAAATGTTTAATCTTATGAAATAAATAAATTCTTTAAAAAAATGAAAGTCAAAACAAAACAGAACAAAATAAAGCATAACATTATTGCAACTTTTAATGTAAAATTAAAAGAATGTGTATTTCAAATGACAACAGCATATTAAAACTCGAGATCACACATGAAAAAGTTTTCACATATATAAAAATAAAACAACGTATGGAACAAAATATTTAAAAGAAGCTATTGAATTAGCCTCACAAAACCAAATGACAACATTGCTATTGTAAAAATATTCATTGGAAAGTATAAAATATGGATGGTAATAATGATCTTATCCCCTTGACTACTTTAGATATTAAACATTTTTTACCACATCTCCTTCAAAATTGATCGGCATTGCCCCATGGTTAAGTAAATAAAATGTGTCCTCTTATAAAAAATGAGTTACGAAGTAAAATGATAGGTTTTTGCACCCTCAAATTTTGAGCAAGTTCATTTTGTTCGTAACTAATGAATACAATTATCACAACTGAAGATACGCACATTCATTAATACTGGAAATGAAGTTTAGGTTCAAAATTACTTAAAATATTTTATAAATGTAACAACAGCTGTGTGTATTAAGCATCTATGCATAAAGCTGAGCTACAAAAATAAAATATTATGTATGTGATTAACTACATTGTATTCTCACCATCAGGTCTAAAATTCAAATATCTCTTTTGCTGTTCTCATGAGTGACTTTGTAATATTGCATAGGCAACAAGTAGATTTAACAAGTCTACCTCATTCCCTGAACAATTTAGAAATTAGGAAGCATGTCCAATTATTTCATTTTACCCATTGGCTTTTCAGAGGCAATGTATCACTATAATATCACATCTATATGATTTAATTAAACATTTAATCCAATGTAAGACAAAAAAAGAAAAAACAATACTTTTATGTGGATCTTGTTGAAACCTAAATCCTATTGTGTCTGAGCTCATTAAGTTACAGTTACATTGTACTTTGAGGTTAGTATCAATTATATTATGCGGTAACCTCGGAGAGAGAATTCAAAGTTCTTTCCTCTCTAAATGTCCAAAATAAATGAGACGCTCACAGCAATTTAGGCGAAAGTCACCTACATTGGTGTAAATAAGTGCCCCCTGAATAAACTGATCTTCTATTATGCCTACCATATCCATTCCATGAGAATAAAACACCCAACGTTAAAAAACTCTTGAAATTCACTCCCTGTAACTTTCACGTTTAAACGGTAAATAATCCAAATTAATTTCCTAAGGCACTTGGGGTCATTTTAAGTTTAACTGCCTCACATATGACTCTGGTTAACAAAGTTAACAAGACCTCTGTACCAACCTGACGGCCAATGTGTTTCAACCTCTCATCCAGTGTATTGTTGATGGAAATCTTGCCATTCTGAGCCGTCATCACAATGCCTCCAATGCTGGTGTAATATTATAATAGTTAAAACAAAAAACTGTCAAAGGCAGGAAAAACGTTTCTTCTTATATTGCAAAATGTATGTGTTCATGAGAAGGAAACCAGTACATTAATTTTAAAAAAAACAAACAAATTAAATGTGCTATTTGACCAGCAATCATATTATTCCAGAATAACAATTAAATGTTTAAAAATATATTTTGTGTATAGACTGTAATTTAGTGGGGGAGGAGGGTCAACATCCCCTAACTATGCATGTCTCATAACTATTTTAAAAGCAAATATCCAACACTTTCAACAAGCATGTGAAAATTATCTGAATCAAATCATTATGCAAGTCATGATATTTCAAGAATTGAAATAAATAAATCGCAACAAATCTCATCAAATTATGAAAGTATCTACATTATTATTTTTTTTACAAAATGGTCTAAAATATAGTAAATAAATAATGTTGAAGTGTAAGTAAATCTCAGTTTGAAAGTATCACGGGTAAAAATTTGATTTATATTCATTTATAAACAGCACATTCAAAAAAGACAATCACAGCCTTCTATGAAAAATTCCATTTGAAGATATAAACAAGAAATGCTTTTTAAAATTTAGCAGACAATTCCATCAGCATTTTTAATTGACTAGAGTTATGTTGTCCTGAGAAGTTGTTCTTCAATCAAAATCATGCTTCGCATATTTGTCATTTCAGGTATTTGAATCCATGGTGAGGGTCCACCTTGGGTAAGCCATCTTTATCCTACAGCATATAACAAAGAAATTTGAAATGAAACAAATTGACATGGATTTAAAAATTAATATATTAAAGACTTTTCCAGCAAGTGCTTCCTGAATTCTAGGCGTTATTGAAAAAAGTGAAAAAAGTTTCTTTTCGCTACCTTCTTCTTAAAAAGCTGCATGCTTAGTTGAAAGTTCAAAACATGACAGAGTAATGAGACCATTATGATACATGTATAATGTCAAAAATGATCAGAAAATGGTTCCTAAAAATATTTCCCTACTCTAAGGATGACCAAGATTCAGCACAGAGGATCTCTCTAGGAAACCTACTCGGCGTCATATATATATGAGAGAGAGAGAGAGAGAGAGAGAGAGAGAGAGAGAGAGAGAGAGATTCACTCTCTGCCTAGAGAGGGTTCATGATCAGAAGAATTCAATAACATAACAAGACACTGACAGGGACAGGTAGCTTCTTTTTTTACATCAAGTTCTTAATCTTAAAGATTACCCCGCAAATAATTTATTTAAAGTATTATTTCATTATATTTTTCTCAGTCATATTTCATTTAGATAACCAGTGCACTATAAAAGATGAGGGAGGAAGGTATACTGATACACCATTACTTAAGGCAACGGACTAAAATTTTCAGTGGCATATTTAATCATTTTTCATAATAGAAGAGAATCAGATATCTGTTTGGTTTTTTGAACCAAACCACTGCTGCCACTACTGTTTTCAGAGAAGTCTTTCCACATTAAAAAGAAAACCAAATTAGTAACCTTTTCATCACAGAATATAATTAGTTTCACACAGTTGTTTTTTTTCAAGGAAATTAAAATGTATATATGGAAATATTCATAATAATTTACATGCACGAAAATAATTGTCTAAAATAATTTGAAATGTAACAAAAATGTGTTGTTTATATATTAAATCATATATTTATCATATATATTTTAATAAAAACTAGAAACTGCCATTCTTACCATCATAAGTGTGTGCACATTTGACCATCCCTAATGATCAATGAGCACTAAACTCTAGAATCATAAATGTCTATGCTCCTAAGTAACTCAATTACAGAGCACACTTACCGCATTGGTCCGCCAGTCACCATCTGAACCCTACGCTGCTGTGGCACAATCGGTCCACCTAGGTATCTCTGCCGTGCAAAATGTTGCATTAATTGATTTTGAGACCCACTTTGTATTAGGCGCTGGCCAGTTAGGGCATTTGCGCCACCAGCAATGATTGTCGATTGAGTTTTGGGGTACAAAGTTGCATCAACTATTTGTCTACCTGGTAACCTGAATAGAAATGAGAGAGAGGCAATTTCAAATTAAAAACCAACATTTTTTGTGAATTCGCTTCCATCAAAGTAGAAATATTTAAAGTGGTAACTGAAGTTTTTCAAGAAAAAAAATAGGACTGACTACATTCCAGTGAAAGAGTTTCTGGATAGGAGTTTTAAAAAATCAGTCTATAATTTACTTGGTTGTAATAAATATAATCATCATTATATCTTATATCAGCACATTAACAGGCATGCACAAAATATTACACGTACCGTAACATGCTTTGTTGCACAGCTTGGTGCCTAGAAATGCTGGTTTGATGGAGAACTGTTTGAGCTGCTAACCTCTGCTGCAACAAAGCTTGCTGAGCAACTGCCCCTTGGCTAGTGGTCATGGTGCTCTGCTGAAGTAAGAGAGTCCGACCATCATTAGTCATGGTTCTTTGGTGGAACATTGCTGTGGCTCCCACATGCTGTTGTAAGACTGTAGATCGGGCAGCAACACTAGCCCTGTGATGTCCCATAACACTATTGCACCTAGCCTGGTGCTGGGCAAAGTGTAAAGCAGACGTCAGCAATGTTTGCTGTGGTATGCCTGGGGATATAATGCAAAATAGAACATTAAATTTGCTATAAAAACAAAAACTTTTTTATTTCCCCTCTTTCAATTCCAAACTGTAAGAAAATCCGAGTCTTATATTTCTTCCTTTTCCTAACATTAGCGTAGCTTTCCGATAACTAAACCACTAACACATAGATTTGTACACATTGGAAAAATTTAATCAAGACCAACTTATACACATTCCTGAACAAGATTTAGCCAATTAAAACAATTAGTTTCATGATTCCTTCACACAGATTTCTCTCATCATATAGACTAGTATAGATGTACTGATCCTAAGTGGAAATGGAATATAAAGTCATGCTTTTTTTTTTTTTCCATCTGTCAAACATACTAGCAATACCCACCATCTACTTTATCTATGATTTACACTTAAACTAAACATTTTGTTCGATTTTTCATCTCAATGTGAAAAAGAGTCTGATTAAACTAAGATGCCCCACAACATAATGGCATCTCTTCAAACTTTGACAAAGAGCCTAGGCCTTGTTGTCTCTTTGCTGCAGAATGAAAACTTTTTTTTTGGGGGGGGGGGGGGGGGGGGAGGAGAAAGAAATTTTTTTTGGTTTGGGGGGGGGGGGGGGGATGAGAATACACATGATATTTTCTGCCTTTGCAATGATTTCATGTATTCAACAAATGAAAGTTATTTAAGTCTGTTGTATCATTTGATCAGGATGATATGTTTAGAACACTTTACAGATATGAATGAGGGGCTAATGTTCAACAATTTTATTGGGTTTAACTAAGTATCAGAGACAAGTGCAGCGACAACAGAATTTTAAGATATGATTAGGATGAGAGGAATTAAATTAAAACTAAAAGCCAACCATGAAAGAGGCAGGTATATAATCAGAACATTTTATCATTAAATTTTACAGAATTATAGAAATCTCTGTGCAGCTAACAGTCAAGTAGAACTAAAAGCAGCAATTTGAAACTAATTAACATAGCAAAAATTCAAGTAGAACGAAAAGCAGCAATTTAACACTAATTAACATTTACCCAAAATATTACAAACTATATCAGATTATATTACATATAATCGCTTAAAAAGGGACGGAATGTCTGTCATGGGTCAAATGTTTTATAGAATCAAAGGAAAACCATAGGAAGTTGGTTTCCCTAAAGGAATACAATCTATGATAAATCAAGTACCATTTAGGAAATTATGAATTGGTAAAATGATGATGGGCCTATTGTCATCAACACATTCACAAACATTTCTCAATGGTAAAATATCTAAAACAGAAAAAAAGACCACCAAGTTCAACATCCAGAACACTGAATAACGTTAAATAATTAATCTCAAACTATCAGATATACTTAGAAATTGTATACCCTATGGAGATTTGGACAATATCTATTAAACCAAAAGGCAAATGCCATAAGTTTAAGAAAAGTTTTAAAATGAAACAACAACACAAACAAAAAAAAGGAAACATTGACAAACATTTCCCTGAAAGTACTGGACCATTTCTGCTTTACAGTCCACATATATGTTTAAAAAGTGAAATAATGCCAGTCTCCAAAGTCAAGTAAAACTTTTAACAGGTTAGCCAACAATAAATAAGCAATTCAAGATATCTCAATTACAAATTCAAAATACATATCACATAAACCCCTTTAAAAAAAACACAAGCAAGATTTGGAGGCATCAAGCCTTATTGTACAACAGCAAAACTTTCTAGCCAACACAATTCTCCAAACATGTTTTTATTTATTGGTTGCATAAAAAGATCTGTTAGCATTCCAACTCTACTACTTTGCATTCTGACCAAACTGTACATATGTAGGCTTATGTTCGAGCTAAAAAAGTAATACATACACTTTGCATTCCTTTTTAAAATATAATATTAAAGCACTCACTCACTAACACCCATTATGTGGCAGACATCATGACCCTTGTCATAATTACCCATCTCGCTCGAGAGTACAATTATTAAAATGGTTTACACCTGATATATTTATATGCTTTAGAATGGTATTGGTTCTAATGCCCTTATGCTTATAAAGTTTTTTTTAACCAAATAGAAGTACATGTATTATTTTCAGGTAGCACTATAAAATGCCTTTTGGTTAAAAAAAAAATTGAAGCCACATGATATCCCCATTACAAGATAAGCTGTGAAGATTATTCCCTGATACAGTGATGGAAAATGTTAAAATTTTTAAGTGGTTGTTTTTTCAATTTTCATCCTCATAAATGCTCTCATCATGTTAGTTTCATCAATAAATATGCAGATTTCTGCTGAATGGGCATCGTCAAGCATAGCATTTTTGTCGAACGGACATTACATTGTCAAGCATAATTTTTCTGCAAGTATTCATAGTCCTAAAGTTAAAAAGAATGTTACATTTAAAATTCTGGAGTAGTCAGCTGACATTGTAAGTAGGACCTCCTGCACTGTAATGCCTCGGCCACCAAAACATCAAGCAAATTTTTGGACAGCAATAAAAAATATAAAAATAATGTCACATCCAATCTACAAACAACAAAAAACATTTTAGTAAGCCTCTGAGAAGAAATGCAAACAAGTTGGTCCAGACACATCTCTTTGATACATCATTTAATAAGTTCACGAAATGTATGGGATCTAGTGTACGAAAACAATATGGCATGACTACTCCCTGTTTCAAAGAAAGTTAGAGCAGCTATATATAGATTGGACAAATATAAATGTTACTAGCCACCTCTTAATGGGGCAGAAGATAAGGCTTCGGTACAAAAAAAAAAGGATGTGCATAGTGATGGTTTAATTATATTGCTCTCACAAACACAAATCAACATACCTCGGTTCATAACTGCTTTAAAGGCTGGCTGATTGACACAGGATACAGTTGGACAGGTCTGGTTTGAGTGCATCAGTGGTACTAGCGGTGTTTGGCAAGCAGCACTGGTCTTGAAATTTTGATCACCTGTACAAAGGGCACCCTCGTGCTCATCAATAGCTAGACCAAATATCTGACTGGCTTCCTCAGAGGAGGAAATAGATAATGACACTGATGCTTTAGAGGATGACGTTGATGATGTTAAAACTCCACTTGGCAAAAAAGATTCCGCTGTCTCATTGAGTATATTATGTGTAGATGTTTGGGTGTGTGCACTAGCATTAGGTAGAAGTATTTCAACATTGTTGATGCTGACTGGTGGTCTGAGTTCAGGTGAAGAAACACTTGACTCACCTGAACAAGTGTTATATTCTGCAATAATTGGGCACACAACCAATGACTCATTTTTATCACTGGTTTGAAAATGAGCACTCAAGGGGTTTTCTTCGTAACTTTGGTATATACTTGGACTCACAAAGGCTCTTCCTGTTTCTTCATCATAACTTTCATTATCCACTTCCATTTGATCATTAGAATGCTGTTTGTAAGAAGAAAGAGCTTCTTCTTCTATATAGCTGCACCCTTTTAACGGATCTTCTTCATATTGATCCCTGTCAACGATGCTAGAATTTTCACTTTTATCTTCTTCGAAGATTCTCTTATCCACAGTCTCTGTATCTAATACATTATTATTTTCATGACTAATGCAACTCACAGTATCAGCTACACCTGATTTCTGAACAGTCAACGTGGGATTTGAACTTTGGAGGAGAGGACACGAAGAATGTTTGAACTGATCGTCTACAGTGCATTTATCACATATTTTTGTTACAGGTGTCTTATTTGCTGTAGTGCAAAGTGAATTATCCTGAAGATTTGTAGTGCTTTGTATTTGGTATGATTCTGAATAAAATTGACAATGTGACTTGTCCCTTTCAACTTCATCTGAACTATCTGGTGGTTGGTTATAATTTTCTTTTAAAAGCTCACAGATTTCACTTTCGGTTGATGACAAGATATGTTTGTTTTCAGAAGAAATAACTTGTTTCACGCCTGCACTTGGAATGTGTGTAGAAATTATTGAATTTTTGTCGTCTGCAGTAGCCACAAAAGCATTACTAGCTTGAATGGTGCTAGAGTTAAAATCCAAACCACCACCAGTTACATTTTCTCTGTTTTCTTCCGGAGTTGATACAGAATGGTTTTCATTTCTGTCAGTTCTGATTAAATGCTCTTCCAAACTATCTGATGTAACATTATCAGAATTTGCCAGCTTTTTGCTTACATCATCTGTTTCCATTTGGTCTTCATCAAATGTGGAACATGAAGGGTGTGTATTAACTTTGGAAACTCTTTCTTTCTCAGAATTCAGTTCTTTTGGCAAATCTGTGTTGGTTGTTAATACACTTTCCTCCTCATAGGGTATGGACATTTCTGGCTTTTCACCCACAGGCTCTTTGGGTTCTTTCATAGTCTCACACTCACAAATTTGCTGCTGATTGTTGTCTGGAAACATGTCCTATATTGGATGGAGGAAAAGCAATGACAAATAAAATACAAGTAAAAATCAGATCTTATAAGTTATATAAAGAAAGTAAAATTTAAAAGATGTACAAACGAGCTAACCTATGCATCAGTCTATGTGCTCCAAAAACAATCCATTGAAGTTACATCTTTGAAAAAATGGCTTAGTAATTTCCTCATTTATATATATATCATTAATTTTGTATAAGTATGTCAAATATTTTGTACCATGCCATTTTTCATAAGTATTTTTTTCCTTTTCCTCCATTTGGAAATGTCATAAAAATAAATATTATTTTTTTTAATTTCATTTAAGGCTAAAGATAAAATAAGTGGTTGGCTACATAAAGATTTTGTTCAACATGTTGGCATGGAGAAAAGGTTTTGTCTTCTCTGGCATCTTTGTGTGACCAACTACAATAGCTAAGACCAGAGTTGAGTTAAGTTGAGTTGGTTTAACGACCAACATGATCACTATATAGGCTATATATTGTGGACGGAACCCAAAACTGACGTCTGACAAATTTATGTGCTGCCACACTCGAGACAGGGCGGGGATACCATGACTCCTGTCTCCCCTGGTCACATTAAACTGACACCGATACAACCAGTAGGGAGCGAAATAACCAAGGTTTGAATCGAAGCCGGACCTTTTGCGTCGGAAGCCGATGTTCTACCACAGGACACAAAATGGAATGAGTTAAAAGTGATGTTGACTCTAACCCAAGGTAAACTTGGTTCAACTTGGTTCATTCATATATAGATAGATAGATAGATAGATAGATAGATAGATAGATAGATAGATAGATAGATAGATAGATAGATAGATAGATAGAGAGAAATAGATAGATAGATAGATAGATAGATAGATAGATAGATAGATAGATAGATAGATAGATAGATAGATAGATAGATAGATAGAGAGAGAGAGAGAAGAGAGAGAGAAGAGAGAGATAGATAGAGAGAGAGAGAGAGAGAGGGATAGATAGAGAGAGAGAGAGAGAGAGAGAGAGAGAGAGAGAGAGAGAGAGAGAGAGAGGGGGATAGATAGATAGATAGATAGATAGATAGATAGATAGATAGATAGAGAGAGAGAGAGAGAGAGAGAGAGAGAGAGAGAGAGAGAGAGAGAGAGAGAGAGAACAGACAATAACTCCATCATGCCACAGGTAGAAACTGGATGATGATCGATTCCAGAGTTCCAGCTGCAAACATTACAGTATCCAAAGAGCTTTGCGCTGCAAAAAAATCATCAGGTACATTTCTACATCGTATTTTTCCTTTATTCGTTTTACATCACCTCTCGGGAGTTCAATGTCAGCACAATCACCATCCCAATCCTACTGCCATCCTACTAAAATAACTACTCTCAATCCTTACAAAAATCTGCCACAAGGTCAGATGCCTGGACAAGCCGAACAGTCCCCTTTGCGTTCCTGGCAGAGCTCATTTGAGCCAATAAAATTTTCTCAAGAGTTCCATGGGATCCCAAAGTTCAGGTGATTGTTCAGTTTGGCAAGATCGCCCCTGGACTTCTTAAATTAAAAGAAATCCACTCTGAACGTATCCTCAAGAGGATGAAGGAATGTACGCTGGAAATCTCCCCGTAAATTCTCTGAGAAGGAAATGTTCTCGGCACCATGTTATTCTTTGTCTTTTTCGTTTTCATCTCCGTAACAAAAGAAAAATCAGAACATCGTCGGAATAATTCATAAAACAGAATCCCTCCGTCTATTACAAAATATGAAGCATGTAGCATGATATTGTGAAGTTATATGGCCCAGGGTATTAAACGCGTAGCGTGTAGCCTGATGCCTGAAGCATGTAGCGTGTCGTTCTATGGCTCGTCAGCCTTAAAAGTACGGCACGAGGAAAAGTAAGAATGTGGCGTTGTGAACGACAGTGAGGTAAGATGTATGAGGGACATTGACTGGGTCTAGAGTGGATACATTGTACTGATGCTGTAGGCTACAGGTTTGACATGTTGAAAAGAGAACGGTGAAAATACATAATTTTGTTTATTTTCTTTTCCTTTTTTTCACCTTCTTTTAAATCTGTTTTTGTTACTTCTCGTTGATAATAATAATAATAATAATAATAATAATAATAATAATAATAATAATAATGTTGATAATAATAATAATAGTAATAGTGATGGTGGTGGTAGTAATAATAATAATAATAATAATAATAATAATAATAATAATAATAGTGGTGGTGGTGGTGGTGGTGTTGGTGATGATGATTTACTCATTTTTCATAATATTTCTTTGCTGTTCATGTATCATGTCCTTTATGTGCAAAACTGCCTTATAATGTGTGTGAATGGCTGATAAATTGTCTCGTCTTAACTATGTAAAGCGCTTTGAGCCGGCTATGCTGGGATAAAGCGTTTAAAAATGATCTTCATTATTATTATTATTATTATTATATTTGAAGTTGGTATTTTCTAATGTCTTTATCATATCTAGGATCTGATAGGTCTTATTATGATGATGATGATGATGATGATGATGATGATGATGATGATGATGATGATGATGATGATGATGATGATGATGATGATGATGATGATGATGATGATGATGATGATGATGATGATGATGATGATGATGATGATGGAAATTTCTTTGGATTCTCAATGTGGTCAATATCTCATGATCTCTTACTGATAGATATGAAAGAAATATACAGTTAAAACCTGTCTTATTAGAGCGAAAATTATACACGTATATTTTAGTAGAGTCGAGGCGTTCTTCGGATAAAGCTCGAAGACGGCTCAACCTATAATTAGGCAAATTTCACAGAAGCTACATCTTACTAAATACTTTGTTTACCTGGTCCTTTTTTATTGATTTATTTTTCATAAATTTATTATAATTAAAAAGAAAAATAGTCCGCCTTAAAATCTCCGGATCGTCTTTTATTATAACGAGATCTACGCTTGGTTAGTCAAAGCGTCATTGACTACCGAATGTTCTAATGGCACTGCTGCTGGACTTCAGCAATCTGTCTAAATCTAGGCTTACGTAAGCAATCTATCTAAATCTAAAATATTGGCTTACTTGAGCAATCTTTCTAGATCTACATTGTACAATCAAGGCTTAACTATTGAAAATGGTTTAATAGATCTAGATTCTAGATATAATATAAAATTCAGCACCTTCATTTTGTAGTTACTGCCAGTTGCACCGCACTTTCACGTAGGGCGAATTAGCTCACTTGGTAGAGCATTGGTCTTCACTTCAGGAGGTACGGGGTTCGAATCCGATCTGCAGCTTTTTTTTCGAATTTAGTCCCCTGTGACTGGTTGGGTCGGAGTCAGTATAATGTGACCAGTTGAGACAGGAGTCATGGTATCCCCACCCTGTCAAAATACGTGGCAGCACATAAAATTGTTAGACGTAAGTCTTGGGGCCAGTCGTCTTATTGGACTCCCTGTATGAACCTAGGAGACATAAATCAAATCATGTGCTTTAAAGGGTAAAATATGTCCATTATTAGCAGCAGTAGTATCGTAGCTGTCTATATATACTATATACGAAAAGAAAAGAGAGAGCGAGAGAGAGAGAGATTTAAAAAAAGAAAGAAAAAAGTAATAATAAAGATTTTTTAAAGGAGGAATATAAAAGAGAATAAAGAAGAAAGAAGAAAAAAGAGAGAGAAAAAGAAATAAATTTTAAAAAAAGAAGAGAAAAGATATTTTCATTTAATAAAAAAAAAAGGAGGAAGCAAAATATATTAACTGATGGTAAGGGGTCTAAAAGTTGCCCTTTCAAAAAGAATCGGCTTACAGACAATTACATTGTATTCAACATGTTCGTATGAACGGCACGGCACCCCAGCTTGTTATATGCATGTATCAGTGTGTATGTGTGTGTATGGGTGTATGTGTGTATGTATATATATATTGAGAGAGAGAGAGAGAGAGAGAGAGAGAGAGAGAGAGAGAGAGAGAGAGAGAGAGAGAGGGAGTTGGAATGTACAGAAGATAGCAGCTGCAAGGGAGTTCTTTTGAAAAGAAAGTATAGACAGTATAGAAAGTCAACGGCATTGCCACTTTAGCTAGCTACTCTCTAAACATCACAGATTTTGATTAATAAAAAAAAAGAACCACTTGAATTTATATTGAAATAATTTTATGTGTTGTGAATCATTTTAACACATGTTTATAAATTAATATCCGTTTAATTGACGATAATGTGAGCAATAAAATGAACTTACATGTATTTAGTTTCCACTCAAAAATCGTTTATCCTTTGTTTTTCTTTATTAATTGTGTTGTAAATAACCCATTCTCATAAAGGGCAATAACAAATAAAATGATCCTCACTCTGTAAATAGGAAGAAAAAACTGCAAGTCGTTTATCTTTCTTTCTACATCTTTGACTAAACTGAGCTATATATTCTAGTAATCTAGTATCTCATTAATAATATCGTTAGATCTAGATCTAGGCTCAAGTTTAGATGTACATCAAGGCTCAAGTTTGCGGCAGTAGAAAACGCCAATTTAATCGATTAGAATTATCAAAATAACACAATATTCTGTAAATGTTTATTGCATTGAAGTTTAATAGAGACTTGAAATGACTTTAAAAGCTTGTCGTGTGTAAACTTATCGCTTTATTGTTTTATTAGACGTATTTTAAAAATTAAGTCCCAAAGCAGTGCGCTGATAGGCTACGTTATTGTCCTAACGTGTACGACAGGATTTTTCTAACTTAGTGATTACAACGAACTTAGTAAGTGAAGGTACATGTACCGGTTGCATCAAACTTATCGCGCTAAGTGAGAGATTCTTACGATAAAACTCACTTCTTCTAGACTGAGGCACTCCCGCCCAGTGACCTACTAAATCATAGATGTGGTTAAACACTCCTTTATCGATAGATTCATTGCGAATCTCACCACGGTTCACCACTTCAATGGCAAGCTAACCTTGCCCATGATTTTATTTGAGCGCTAATGTATCAAACACAGATCCAACTTCCGCACTCACTCCTACTTTATATCTAGACATACTTATAGAATTTGGATTGTAGTTAAAGGTGAAAGAGTTGGACTTTAAAAAAATGATGAAGAAAATGTTTCCTTTCCGTTTTTTTAGAGCCTTCCGATATCACTGTTCAACAGTACAAACAAAAAACAAACGAACAAATGTCAGGTAACAGAAATGGCAACAACGCTGGACTTGGATTGAACAGTGTTGTTAGGGGAGGGGCTGGGGGCAATATGCTTCTACTATAATCAAATTCAAAGCTATGGGTCTAATAATACACTGGTCAAGGTGCATGCATGCAGCGTGACGTCGCTGCTAACGGGTTAGTTGGTGCCAGCGCGCGCCGGTGTGTATTGTGAGTGAGTGGGAAGAAGGCGAATTGGAGTTGTTCATCTAATTCAAAGGGAGGGGTGGTATAAACTATAAATTGATGGGCAATTGGAAATTGAGCTGTACATGGTCTCAGAGAAATAAATGCAGAGAGATACATTCTAAAATAAAATTTAAAAAAAAAAAAAAAAAAATCCTCGATCAGACACACTTCCTGCGGGGATACCATGACTCCTGTCTCAGCCGACCACATTCAACTGGCACCGACTCAACCAGTAGGGAGCGAAATCGCCACGGACCTTTTGCGTCGGAAGCCGATGTCTATGCTCTGGCCCTATCAGCAGATTCTGATTGATTATACACAAAGGATACAACCATCACGCAATCACGTTACTTTTTTTTTTTAAGAGAAAGGGTCATTCCAATATTATAAATGTCCCCATAACTGAAACGGTAGTGCGCTGATAGATGCCGACAACGGATCACGTGGGAAAAGACCATTGCGTGTAATGGTCAGTGTGATGCTGAGCCACAAACGCAATTGGATGATCCGAGGTGGCTTGACGTGCGCGTACTTTTTTTCTCCTCACCTGGTTAAATTCCATATCAAATTTTGAATGTCTGGATTAACACCCGGAAATCCGAAAAAAATCGGAACTGGTTCCACCCCTCGTGCATATCTCATATTAAAAATAAAAACATATTTCAACGCAGTTTCATACTGTAATTGTCGCGGCCTGAGTGTCAATCCGTCAATCAGGAGAATTCACTCATCAGGATCATCATGTCGAATTAAAAATACATTGTACATACATGCGTGACAAAAACACGTAGATGCCATCTTAAATACGTTTTCCAAATTTAAAAGAGAGAGAGAGAGAGAGAGAGAGAGAGAGAGAGAGAGAGAGAGAGAGAGAGACGACAAAGATAAGGTTTAGTCGAGTAACTAAATATATAATCGTAAAGCGGAAAAAGACTACGGCCAAACCAAGACATAATTATTATGACTATGAGGGGATAAAAACAATTTTATCCAGATACGTGTACCAATTTTTCGGTTTCCAAAACAGATATCGCTTTATATTTTATGTCAGTTTATATCTCATCATCTCTCATTTTGCGCCATGGTAATTTTGTTAAAGTAGTCTGTAGAATCTAGTACATGTATTAAGCTACCCAAGTATTGAGTAGAAAATACATGGCTGGGCAAGTACAAATAAGTCCGTTTATCATTCTAGTGGCATAGAGATTTACTGTGGCCTCCTCCACCTAGCCCCCTGACATAAATAATTAGACTACAAAAAGAACACTTCCATCCAAATCAATACATTATTTTGCATCATTTACTGACTGGAGCAAAAATCAAATGTAACTGTAGTGAAGGCAATTAAAAATTTAAAATCGGTACATTTGCTTCCTAATCCTAGTGCACCAAAAATGACACAAGCGGCCGTGTTATTTTTTTCCCCTGCTTCACACGGTCAGGATCCAATATTTGAGGTGTATTTATGTGACACTTATCGATTTTTTAAGCATAAACCACCATCAACTTTCAGGCCAAATGCTTTTGCTGTATATATTACAGCGTTAAATTGTAATAATATTGTGCGTGGAAAAATAAGGGGAGAGAGAGAGAGAGAGAGAGAGAGAGAGAGAGAGAGAGAGGAGGGAGGGGAGGGAGGGAGAGAGAGGGAGGGAGAGAGAGAGAGAGAGAGAGAGAGAGAGAGAGAGAGAGAGAGAGAGTAAAAGAGAGAAAGAGAGAGAATGAGAGTTCTAGAGAGTTCTAGAGAGAGAGGAATAAACACAACAGGCTTGATTTTGTTCATCGCCAATGTACTTACCTCCGAAATCTTACAAGCAGGAAGATTTTTAAAAAGATTAAAGACAAAAAAGCATATTATGGTGTTTTAATAAAACTGCCAGTGCTGCTCTTGGGTGACCATGTTGACGGTGTCAGAAAGGAACGCTGTTTACTGGTACCTGAAAATGACTTTGCAACAATAAGTTAAGAGACACAAAAAGACGAGTGTGTAAAAGTGTTATGTACAGGTATTGAATAATGTACTTCATACATGTACAAGCAAAAAGCAGGCAATCATACATCACCTTGTGAGATCAGCAATTTCATACACTTTGCAATTTCAAATAAACTTATTGCAGGTTTTGTGAATAGAGTTCATTGTTTGACTGCCGTTTCGAGACGTTCTCGTCCTACCCACAGGTCACTTTAATCTTTAACTTAAGCGGTCCCTACACAGCAAAAAAAACGACTAGAACAAATTGACACTTCTCGTAGTTTGGATAACATTTTCTTGTCAACAAATAATAGTGATGTAAAGTATTTTCCCGTGTCCATCTCAAAGAAGATTGATATCCGCGTGTGATGCATATACGTATTTAACCGATAAAAAGGAACCATTGCACTTTACAATAGATGTGACGCGAGAAGTGACAGATTTTTTTTCTGATGTGGATGTACAGGAATACCATAGACCTAACAGAACGGCCTTGAATTTGATACATGTGCACACTCAACAACATGGTAGTCTGCAGGGATACTATAGAAGTCAATATAATACTTAATTGGAGGAAGAGGCAGGATAACAACAAGCTGTTCAGGTAACATCAAGTCCGTTGCCAAACAATCTATCAACATTGGTCTGCGGAAGGCTGTCTCGGGACAAATCACTTCCACATACAACAGTATCAAGTCAACAAGGAACAACGATCACGGTGACGACAACTACTACCATCACCACCACCACCACTGTAGTTGTGAGTTGGGGGTTGGGGTTGGGTTGGTTTAACGTCCAACAGCAGCACTATATAGGCTATATTGTGGACGGGCCCCAAGACGGACGTCTGACAATTTTATGTGCTGCCACACACGAGACAGGGCGGGGATACCATGACTCCAGTCTCAGCCGGTCACATTATACTGACACCGACCCAACCAGTAGGGAACGCAACAGCCAGGATTCGAACTCGGGACCTTTTGCGTCGGAAGCCGATGTTCTACCCCTGGACCACGCGCCCCCCGAAAAAGATGCAAAGAAGAAGAAGAAGAAGAAGAAGAAAAAGAAGAAGAAGAAGAAGAAGAAGAAGAAGAAGAAGAAGAAGAAGAAGAAGAAGAAGAAGAAGAAGAAGAAGAAGAAGAAGAAGAAGAAGAAGCAAAAGAAGAAGAAGAAGAAAAGGCTCGAAAAACCAAAGCGATATTGTAATGTTTATACAAGTTCAGACACGTCCTGAGAGAAGTTTTAAAAAATAGAATTTAACTCTCCTCTTTAAAAGGACATCGAATTTAAAAAGCGGTTTCCTCAGAGTGCCGTTCAGTGTACAATGTTGAAAGAGAACGGAATGAGTCGAGTTGGTTTACTCTGGTATACACTGTAATAGCTATCTACCTCACATTCGCAATGCCGGAGAGAGAGAGAGAGAGAGAGAGAGAGAGAGAGAGAGAGAGAGAGAGAGAGAGAGAGAGAAGAGAGAGAGAGAGAGAGAAATGAAGACCCCCTTCGCTCTATTAAACAGAAACAGAAATACGACTTGTGAGATGAATCTATTCCGTAAACGTCAACTGTGCTCTGAAATAATAAATTAGCATATTGTGTTGTACGCGATTGTTTACGGGCGTTAAATTTTTGTAAATATTTTGTGTCACTTTTAGAAAATGATGTGCTTTAAATTTTGTTCCACACAATTATCTTTGATCCACCCCTCCCTGAAAATTTAGCACGTCCTTTGAGACATTGGCTACGCATTAATCTGTTATACAAAAGAAAAAAAAATAAAGAGAAAAAATACCTGAAAGTAATAGCGATAGAACGAGTTTATACTAGCGAGTTACGACTTAAATTCAAAAGGAGTTACATGACATGATATGACATGATTCATGTTTCAAGATGCCTTCAAAACAATATGAAATGAAAAAAAACTTGCCGCAGTGACAGTTTGACTGTTTTACTCGTACGCTTTTCCTGTAGGCAGGGTTCAAAGTTCCAAACATAGTTGCTGTGTAAAAGTAGCCATACTTACCCAGTAGCCGTGTGATTACGCCAGGCACTCTAAGTAGTAAGTTGGCTGTTGCAGTATTAGCTCCATTGGTGCGATAATCAATGATAAAGCTGGCAGTGGAGCTGTTGTGGTAGGTGTAGAGGTATATGTAGCAGCAGCAGCAGCAGCAGCAGTAGTAGTAGTAGTAGTAGTAGTAGTAGTAGTAGTGG
>RQTK01000816.1:0-12240 GCA_003991915.1 Elysia chlorotica
ACATTCATACTCAATAACATCAGTCAGTTCTCTTATTACTTAAGATATGTTTCTTTCTTTAATGAAACTTGACTGGATTATTTTAAAAAAAGATATCTGGCATATTTGCCTTGTATCAGAGCTAATATTTTAGCTAGTCATTTGAAATTAACATTAATTAATGACATTGGGCGCCAGTTTACGAAATTATCCCTGTGTAGGTCTTTTCGTTTGTGTAATAAAGTGATCACTGCTTTTATCTGAGTAGGGGCCAGGCGACCCTTTTCAAAACTATGCTGATACGATTCCAAGGCGTTTATTTTATGCTATTCCAAAAAAAAAAAAATTATGAAATTCAGTAGGAATTCCGTCTGGACCGGGTGATGACTGGATTTTCATAAGCTTTTGTGCAATAAAAAATTCTTTCTCCTTAAGTAATTGCTCACACAGATCTAGTCTTTATCGCATTTTTTTACTTGAGGAAATTCTATGTTTGAGCAGAATATTACACTTTGGATCTACTATGTTCTTGTCCGCTTTATTTTTTTTACATAAAGTTTCATAGCATTTACAAATGTACATAATTATTTCCACTACATTGTAGTACGTCTGCTTTGGGTATTGACTGTTTTACCTGGGGTATCTTTCAGTGAGTATATATCATTGTTGTTGTTGTTTTTTAACCTGCTTCCCTTCACCTCTCTCTATTCATTTGACACCGGCCCTTATTTGGGCTCCTCTTGTCTCTTCTATCAAACCTATTTCTAGCTCATGTTTAAATGTTATCATCTCACTTGACATAGATTCATTAGCGGGGTCATATGCCAATGATTTTTCAAGTTCGTCTAGTTTACATTTTTTGCCATGTTCCTGTTTTCTGTTAAAACTTATCATTTTACTATACTTGTCGCTGATTTCTGAAGTTTCTATTTTTATCATTTCTCGTCTATAATTTGGGTTGAGATCTTTAATAGTGTGTTTAGCTTCGTCATGATCATTGTTTATCACTTCTATGTATTTTTGATCTTAAAAAAAAAAAAAGACGTGTTTATTTTGTAAAAGAACATAGAAAAAATATAGATTCACATGTTGAGACTGTACCTGAGCTAAGCACGACGGGATCTCGCCCAGTCCGTTTATCCACAATAATACGCATATCCATGAATGAATGCGTACGTGAATGTCCTTGACTGGTATTAACATAATTATTTAGAAATCCACAGTGTGTCTGCTCTAAACTTGAATCTAGGGGGACACTTCTTTTCAGCTTACCAACAACACACTATGTACATGTGCATTGCATAGCATAGCCCTTGGTGGTAGCTCATTGTCCTTCAAGAGAACTTTGGAATGTAAATCTTAGCTTAGGCTTTTTATGGAATACATGTACCGTTGCAAGAGCCGACGGCGCGTCAATAAAAACTATTAATTATTGGCCTCTTGGTACATGTAATAACAAAATATGTAGAGAAATATTAATTATAGCTTAGTTGATATCTTTAACACCTGTAACTTCCTTCCAATGCTGAAAAAATATAATCAGAAGCCTAGAGATAGGCCAACCTGTGATATGCGATGCCGTAAAAATAAACTCACTAAACTCACTAAACGCGTAATGACTTGTACATCTGCAGATTTTTATACATGCTACATTACCAACCGAAATCCAGGATTAGAAGAAATCAGAGTTGTAAATGGGATGGTCATAAACACTACACAGGATAATATTTTCTTCGAAGTATGAAAAACTCAGAATTCGTCCGGGAATTCTCATAATTTGGCGTGTTACTTCACCCGACGCTTTCAAATATCTGACTCGTGTGATGCAGCCGATACCACGGAGTTCCGCGCGTGGAAATACCGATATAATCAATAAGGTGTGTGGATTATGTGCCCGGTTCTTCACACAATGTAATGGCAAATCAGTGTTATGAATGTGAGTCGTATCGATCAGATGCCACCTGTCAATAATTGATTGCAGTCGCTGCTCTTTCTACAATGTTAAATTTAAGTAAGTTTTTTTTTGCATAGGTAATTAAATGATATACAATTACACTTTAGCAAATGAATTTCAAATAGGCCGACTTTATTGAGCTCTTATTGGTCTCAGTGAAAAGAAATACTTCCAACGATTCATTTTTTTGTGTGTACTAAAATTGATACAAACAAAACCACCTATCACAAACCAACACATCCACACATTGCAAGCGAAAGGAAAAAAATAAATGCGGGAGAATGGGAGAGAGAGAGAGAGAGAGAGAGAGAGAGAGGGAGGGAGACAGACAGGTAGTGAGAAAGGAAAAAGACTAAGGGGGAACAGTGTCGTACGGTAAACTTTGTGCCATGATAACATACTGAAGTTGGTCTTTCACTAATAGGTGAACTGGGAAAAGGAGGGTGGGGCGAACTGGTGCAAGTGGTAGAGCGTTGGTCTCGCACTCGGGAAATCCCTGGTTCGAAACCAGGTTCGATCAAAAATATTATTTATCGATTGAAAGTATTCATGTGGATTTGATAGTAAAAAATGAATGTTAAACCCATCCTTGAGAGAAAGAAAACACGTAGACACATTTCACAATATATTTAACTCATCCGACGAACATATACTGGATGTTATTGTATGCAATTGGATTCATAGACTATGAACAATCATTTGATTCTTTAGAACACTTTGCAATATTTGAGGTGTTACGAATGATCAATATCAATGAAATATAGTAATTATGTACTCAAAAGCAACATCCAGAATACATCTACACAACATTATCTCAGAATCCTTTCCAATAAAAGAGGATCGAATCTCCCCCAAACTTTTTACAGCTGCAATAGAGGCAATCTTCAAAAAGTCAGAACTAAACCATGGAATCAATGTAAATGGTGAACTCACAAATTTAAGATTTGCAGATGATGTTGTGCTTCTAACAGAAGGTACTGAACAAATGGAAAGTCAGCTCAACACACTATATCATGCAAGTAAAGAAGTAGGACTAAAAATGCATAAAGGAACAAGTGAAAGAAATCATCATCATTATCATCCGGGTGCCGTCTCCTTGCGAAGGTTGGCTGCAATGGCCCTCCATTGACATCTGTCCTGCGCAAGTCGTTGGCACTGCACCAGCGAGAAGCACGTCCATTCTGCGATGTTGTCATTCCATTTCGTTCTGGGGCGTCCCCGGCCTCTGCTGCCCTCCACTTCGCCGTTATAGAGATCTCTTATCACACTTTCATGACGCATGAGGTGTCCATAATATTGCAGCTTCCTATCTCTAATACACTGCCCTATTTCTCTTCTTATGTTCAATTTTTGTAACACTTCGTAGTTGGTCAATTTTTGTCGCCATGATATCTTCCCTATTCTCCTAAATGCATACATTTCGAAAGCTTCTATTTTGTTCATTTGTGCTTTACTAATCGACCATGTCGAGAAAGAAATGCACAGAGAAAATGAAGAAATAGAAAAAAAGTAAAAAGCTACAAATACCTAGGGCAAACTAAAAATCTCCAAAACACAACAAACGAAGAAATCATGTGCAAAATACGAGCTGGTTGGAGCTGCTTTGGAAAGAACAAAGAGATTCTTATGGACGAAAAAATGCCAATGTCATTAAAAAGACAGGTATATGACCAATGCGTTCTTCCTGCAATGACATATGGATGCCAGACTTGGTCATTGACAAAACACTTGCACATAAGCTGGGAACAGCACAGCGTGCAATGGAGAGAAAAATGCTGAAAATAAAAATAAAAGACAAGATCCCATGCCGTACCATCAGAGCCCAAACAACCATTAAAGACATAGTAAAGTTTGCAGCAAAACAGAAATGGAAATGGGCAGATCATATAGCCGGAATTGAAGACGACAGGTGGACTCAAAGAGTAACAGAGTGGCAGCCAAGAAACGGAAGAAGATCAAGAGGAAGACAAGCAAGAAGGTGGCGAGATGATATAGTAAGAGAAAAGGGGGTGCTATGGAGCAGAGCAGCTAGAGATAGAGAAAGATGGAGATGTGATTCGGAGGGCTACATCCTGCAGTGGATGGACAAATCTTTAACAAGTAACAAGTAACAACATTGCATGCTATTTAGATCTAATAGATAAAGGAAGGCATGGAACTTCGTCCATTCAAGTAACGTGGAATTCTGTGTAATTATGTACATGAATTTATTTGATTTCTGGGCCATTGGTATCAAATATCCAATAAAATCATTTAAATTCCAATTTCAATTTCTCTCTCTTGCCTCAATACGCATCATCAACAGTCATAGTCGCATCACTCGCTAACTCACTCATCTTAAATGTTGATGATAATTTATTAACAAATAGTGATTGGCACTTAATCTTATTTTCATACATTACTTTGTTTTGTTCATTCTCCAAAATGAAAAGCATATTTTAACTGTATAATAAATTATTACATATTTACGTTATGGATGTCTAGTCGTTCACTTTCCAAGCTTCATAACTGTAAGTAGTTCATCTTCTGTTGCAATCACACTTGAATAAAGTCATTATTAAGTTCATCCCTTTTTATTACCTACTTTAAGTGTCACAAAATCTACATTTATTGTTTCAGCATATAATCGAATTTTGTTTTCAACGTGCCCCCCTGGTCGCCAGATTTTTCATGTTGCGTACCAGTTGATGTTCGTCCATGTACACGTAGTTATACTCGGGGTGACCCGTCCCCACGCCTCTAAGAACTCGCCCATTGGGCGTCATGAAGAGGATCCTGGGCACATAGTGTCCGTCGGGCGCAAGCTCCTTGATGACGCGCGGTATCTCGCTAGGCTGCGCGTTCACCATAACGAAGTGTTGGCTCAGCTCAGCTATGGCCTTGCTGCGGGAAAACCAATACTTGTTGCTGATACAGGCAGGGCAGGTCATCACGTGAATGATCACCATGATGTGTTTGTTTTCCGATGCTGCTTTCTTCATGGCATCGTTGAAACTGTGCCATTCGATGTTCTCGCCCCATCCTTAGGAATAGGAAGAGGAAGATTAACTGAATAGTAAACATTCAAGTTTGTTGTTGGCAATTACAGCACAAGTAAGTTAGCAAATTAAAGGCCTTTTACAGGACTATCGTAATAGAAAGTTATTTAGCAGTTATTATTACCCGTCTTAACTTCAAACAATATAATTATGTTCGCGCATTTATGTCGATTCTAAATCTATTCACGATTTTATATATTGCCTATCATACTATAGTCTTACTACTGCATCTAGATCTATATCAATCTATAGCATGGTCGATTCATCTAGTATCTAGTGTTCAATAGATTTATATGTGTACCGTAATTGCTATCCAATACTTTCATTGAACCACAAATAGCAATCCAAGCATTCATAGTTACATTATTTACCTCGATGTAAAGTTGCAGTGGACAGCGCGGCTAAAGATTTTAACCAAGGAGCCAACGCTGCCAAAACATAACCCGGCATCTTGGTGCATGCAAAGACCTTATAACAGTTATTTATATCTATGGGTGCATGTTATCTTTTTGCTCCTTAATTTGTTTAGAGCAGAGACTTCCGCTAATAGTTATGCCAGAATTTGGTTATTCTTGGATCCAGTACGGTGCAAGCGCGTAACTAGATAACCCCTAGTGAAAGCGTCTTATGGGATAATTCCACGCTGTTGTTTCTATTCCGCATTTTTCAGTATTTGCGTGTGTTTTTTTTTGCTTTTCCGGACAATCTTATTATAGTGGAACTAAGCCCAAAATGAGTGGCAGCACATAAAAACGTCAGAATTCAATCTTGGGATCCGTCCACAATAAAGCCTGTAACATTGGAGGTTAAACAACCAACTCAACAAACGCATAAAACGAGAAAACAAACCAAATGTTTACAATGGCCTCCTTTTATACAGAGGTGCATCTCCATGTGAAAACTTTCAATTTCTGAAGGTATAGGTTCTAAAGAAATATAATTTTGAGTTTTAGCACACTTCAATTCTATATTTAATGCTACAGATTTCCCATCCCACAATGCCCACGAATTTCGTGGTTTCCTGACTTGTTATAATAAAAGCCCGAAGTGACTTGATTTTTACCCTTTCCTCTTTAGGTCTGAGCAAAATCTGCAGATGCAGGAGTGACCATGGCTTCCAAAAATAATAGGCAAAGTCACATAAATGAACAAAAACTTGCAGCAGGAATTAAAACTGTTTAAATTATTAATTAGTTCGCTGCGAAATACTTCAGTTTTATATGAAATAAAAATAAATAACCCATAGGACAGTTTACATTTTTGCAGGTTAGGCTGATTGAGTGGGCTGGTAGACAATATCCAGTTATCACTGTTACCCTTGATTTGAATGACATCACCAAACTTTTGAACTCCGTTAGTTTGGATGACTTGGCTTTCTATTTTTGGATGCCTTGGTCATGACCGAATGTTCTTTTTTTTTCTTCGTTTGTTATTTTCATAGGATCAAGTGTCAGTCTTTCATTTACCTAAAAAAAAAAAAAAAAAAGAAGAAGAAGAAAAAGAAGAAGAAGAAGAAGAAGAAGAAGATGATGATGAAGAAGAAGAAAAACAACAATGGATGATGATGATGATGATGATGATGATGATGATGATGATGATTATAATGATAATGATGATGATGATGATGATGATGATGATGATGATGATGTCGACGGCTAAAAAAAATAGAAACCTAGAGTACACATAAAGTGAAGGCATGTTGATGACCACAAAGCAGTCAAGGTGTCTACCAGAAATCAATAATTGGTAGATTTTTCATTTATGTTTCCACAACTGAAAATAAAGCAGCTCCTAATGACAAAATACAAAATGGCCATAAGTATAATGACGTGGTATCTCACAGTTTGTTGTAAGATTATGGGAATAGGAAGGCATAATTATGACGCGTCTTAAGCTACAACAAAGTTGTATTTATAAGAAATATGCAAACAATTATTATGAATGCCGTATAGTGACTTTTATTGTGCACGGTATCTAGGCTACAAATAAAATACACATATATTATTGTGTACAACACAAAGCAGAGAAAAACGTGTGCTTTTGCAAAATTTAGAAAAAAATGTCTTTCTTTTACATGAATATTTGTAACAGTGTTCTAGTTACCAAAAGAAAAGATTGGTAGCATCGAGTTGGATATTAAATTCAGAATCTGCATTATCACTAGATATTTTTAATACCTTCATTATTTCATGAAAAGCTAAAGAATACAAATGGCATGCCAAACTGCTTAATACTTGTGCAAAGCTACACTCGACTATAATCCAACACTCATAAACATGGAAAAAGGAGCTTTTTTTTTTTAAATAAAAAAACTCCCAGAAATAAATCAAATGAATTCTGCACTATTACAATTTTTTAAAATATGTAATTAAAAATGGTTTATACAGACAATACTGTAGTTGTATACAAAGTATTTATTGATACATAGATGTTTTTTTCACAAAATAAGTACCTGCTGTAATATCATTTATATTCTTTTCCATATTAAGCTAGTTAAATCTAATTGCAAGGGGGGCCTGTAGTCAAGTTAAAACTAAACATAAAAATCATAATAACTTCCGAGGATGTAATGCCAAATCGTTAGCATTAACATACAGGCACTACATAAATTGAAGGAATTTCTTGTTTGCCCTATTATACTTCATGGAACTAAGGTGATATTGAGGACAAAAAATCCCAACCATCTTTTGGCTAGGATTTCTTGGGGTGATAGAGTTGAACAAAAAAAAGTTTGAAACTTTTAATCTTCTTGTTCCTGCACCCTTTTTTCACACTTAGTAATGAATTTTGATTTGACATTTTGCATCTTACAACAAACGCCAAATATTTACTTCTCTACTGTGTTGTTGATAGCTTGTTTTTTTTAAGCCTGATTTGACCATTGAAGTCCAGGATAATGTTGTTTTAAATCTTTGGGTATCACTATAAAATATCATCACTATAGTTTTTGTTGCATGTGAAAGAATATGGCACCAATTTATGAGAATCAAGAAATCACAGGTTGGACATATTTTCTGCTGTCAGCTTTAAACACTTCAATGCCTCTTTGCCAAAATTTAAAAAGAGCCTAAAATATCAACAGACATTCCTCCACTTTTTATTGATATGGCTAGTATAAGTTCAAAATAGTTCTAGGCAATTGCAATATTGATAAGTCTACTCCAAAAATGTTGGAACAACTAGTAACTATGCATTTTTTGGTCAGACAAAACTCGGCCTTCCAAATATTACAGACGCCTGTTACAAATAAGTGTGTATGTATGTGTGTGTGTGCGTGCAAAAGTCTCAAAAATATAAAAATATAAAGCAAAAAAAATTATAATCAAATCTAAGCCGTGCATGACACAAAGGGTTTTAAGTATTCATAGATTAACACCAATACAAATGATCTATTCAAATCTCGAATCATTTGTCTACTCTTATTTTTGTTCAGTTGTCTTCATTGCTAGAGATTTACTAGAAAAAAGCAATGTTGATTATATTAGTTTTCTTTCACGATTTTGCCTGTTTAGTATTCAAGTGGGCATCAATAAGAAGAAAAAACAATTCTAGTCAAATTGGATATGTAATAACTAATAATAAAATTTAAAGGTGTTTACATATTTTTTTTGCCTTTCTAGAATTAAAAATCATGGGACAAAAAAAAAAGTCTACAAACAAAAAACAGGACATGTCAATTGTCATGAAGTAATTTCCTCACTTTTGGTATTAATAAATTTAATATGCATAGCAATTTAAATCTTTGGATAAAAGTTCAGAATGAGAGGGGGACATTTTTTCATACAAGGAAAATATTGTTTCTTACCACAACTAGTTAACTTTATCCGTTTTAATACATTCTATAATATGACAATATGACATGGCTTGTTTTTCCCTTGCTGTCTTCCCATGCATTGTGGATGCAGCATCAAAAGTTTAATCACATCCACCGCACGCTACTGAGCCCACCGCTGCTCCTAACCCTGCCCCGGCTGCCATGGAAGACATTCCCACACCCGCTGCGCCGACTGACTGAAGTGTTGCAACAGCTGCTCCTCCGTAACCTGTAACTGCCGAAGCCGACATCATGCCAGCAGCAAAAGATCCGCCTGTGATTCCGGCTGCAACAAAGTATTTAACAATAGATTTGAAACATGTATATTAGAACAGAACAAAAATTCCAATTTGTCAGCTTGAGAAGAAGAAAATTTTATTTTGCATCAAATACTATTTACATGCATTGCAATTGAAAAGTGGTCTTTGCGTAAAAACTCTCCGCTTCCAAACCCACTCTGTCTTCGAACCCGCTTGTCCTAGGAAACATAATTCTTTCTCTGTAATTGACACGCCTACCCACACGCTTTTAGCCTCATAAAAGTGTAAGAACTCCTTTTACGAGAGCTGTGTATGCACATTTTTTCTAAATGTTGTCGAGCTAATACATTATTTTACTTTCCCTAGCATGGTGATTATTTCTATAGTGATCTAAGACTGATAGGAGCGGCGCACGTAACTGAATACAAGCGATCAGATGGGTGGGAGGAGTGGGCAGAGGAGTGAATATATACCAGCCTGTGAACTTTACAAATGGTAGGCTGGGCTAGAGCCATAGAGCAATTTTCCTTCCGACATCTCTTTGTCATGCCCAATCGGGACACCTGTGGGTCTGCAGTCAGGAAACTCAACAAGAAGTTAACCGAAGGACATAAACCCCTCCCGCCGTAAGTAAGGCCTTCCCTGGATTTAAAATCACAAATGGACAGCAATTGTTTCTACTGCCGCCATACAGAACCCTCCAGGGAAACATAGGAGACGTTAAACCAGGAGAGAGGGAGAGAACTCTCTCCCTCGCTCTATAGAGAACAACTCTTTCGTTACGTAAGAGTGTGTAACAAAAATTAGAAGTAAACGTAACTTCACCATTCAACAAGCAACCCAATTTTTTTAATCCCATGCACCACTCCTCTTACTTATTTCAATCACTAACATTTTATTTGTTAACATACTTTGAAAGGGAGCACACTCTTTATCTTTATCTCTCTCTCGCTTCTTTCCTTCTCTCCTCCTCTCTTTCAGCCTCTCTCTCTCTCTCTCTCTCTCTCTCTCTATCTCTTTTTCTCATGAGGGAGCTGGTCCAAGGGTAGAGCGCACAGCCTCTATTGAGAGAGCTACGAGTTCGATTCCCACTCTGACTGCTGTTTTTTTTTTTCTTGTACTGGTAGTGTCAGTATACTCTCCTAGATTCTGTCTAAAAAAAAATAGAAACTAGGACTTTAAAATGAGAGAGAGATTCGTTTTCTCTTATCAAAGTAATAGTATGCTTTTCTTTACGAATCAATGTATTCTGAAACTGATGTCCAACTGTGAGTGCCTTTACCTCAATATTTTAATGTTCGGAAACAGCGAACTAAAGACCCACGGTTAGAAACTAAAGGGAAAAAAACCTGCAACAACCCAGGGCTATGAACATAAAATTAAATACAGATTACTATTCTTTGAGGACTGATCATTTGTTTACCGACTCCAGGGTACATTTTCTTCTCCTTCCGTAATAACCGGCTCCCTCCAAGAACCTGCTTTTCTTGTCTACGGCGGGCTCTTAAACGTAGACCACTATACTAATTATTCAAAGACGTAAGAACACACTGAGGAATAAATTTGATAGTTTCTCTCAATTTGGTACTTAAAAAAAAAAAAAAATTGATGAGAATAGATTTCAAGGTAAAAATATCAAGTATGAAAACAACAGGCATCATCAAGTATTATAAAAACACCATATCACTAATCAAGAAGCCTATGATTAAATGTTAATATATTGTTTTCAGTCAGCGGACTCAAAGCAAAATTTTAAGTCAGTATAGCCTATACAATCTTTGTGTAATTTGTTTAGTATTCTGATAGAAGTAATATAAATCCAAAGATTTATGAGTAATCTGTTTCCAAGCTTTGTGCAAAAGCTTTAGGTGTTAACACAATAGTTTCATGATAATTTTTAATTTAAAAAAAAAAGCTTTTTTATAATTTATATCATATCCAATTTTATCTACAACAGAAAACTTATGATAAATGGAATGATAAAGATATGGATGAATGATACTTCAGCAGCTGCAGAAGTGGACAAGCTTGCGCAAATGACAGATAATTGGATCAAATTCATGATTGGGCAAATAACTGTCTAATCTCACCCCCCCCCCCCCCCCCTTTACTACTGGTTAGGTTGGTGTCAGTATAATGTGGTTGGCTGAGACAAGTATCTCTGCACTGTCTATGTAGCATACGGTACATGTAAAATTGTTGGACATAAGTATTGGGACCCGTTACCATATAAAATCGTCCTAAAGAACCTAAAAGATGTAAATCTATGAGAGATCTTTTCCCTAACAAAGAAAGAAACCTGACCACTAGTGAAGCCAATGGCCCCTATGACCAAGGGGCCTCCGACTGCAACAGCCGTTATTCCAACTGCTGCTCCAACAAGCTCCTTGAATAATGCTGCAGTTGTCGGAACGTTTGCGCTCAAGATCAGCACAGCCAGAAGAATGGTGTACGAAGACTTAGCCATGATGTAGTCTTGGACTGAATGAATAAAAAAATAAAATAGAACGTTTAATATTTTAGAAGTTGGAGGTGGGTTAGTACGTCTTAATAGTTCAGCACATCAAATATAGGCCTAATATACAATTGATGCCAAAGCAATATCATAATGTGATTTGATGCACTTGTTGGTTTGTTTTTTATCTGAAAAAATCAACAAATTAAAAAAATTTCATCAGGGTATTTTAATAGTGGCACCTTAGTTTAGATTCAGGCCACAGCTACAGAGCCATATTATTCTCTGCCTTATGTTATTCAAAATGTTAAAGTATTTACAGAAAACACTTTGCAACAGTTACATCCATTAGTTCTGGAACTTCCCTTTATGCAGCTCCACTAGTGTAAAAAGGTAGTGTCTTGAACGGTTCTCCGAGACCCCAATCGTGATGATCTGCCTAGTGCCTAGTCCAGTGTTGTGATGTTCGCAAGCTAGAGGACGATACTTTCATTTATTTGGCTTTCCCCAATATATTTTTAAATCCCTAAGCTGCTTTGTCCCAAACCTTGCTGATCTTGCTCTTTCTTTGCCTTGTCTTACTACTAAAGTAATAGGCCTACTACCACTAGCTTCTCGATCTCTAGATCTAAGTAATGGAGAATAGATCTGTAGTCGACTTCTTCACACTCATGATAGAGAAGAGAGAGAGAGTGGGGGGGAGAGGGGGGGGGGGGAGAGAGGGAGATCTAGGGGGAATA
>RQTK01000816.1:12387-30287 GCA_003991915.1 Elysia chlorotica
ACATGTATTTTTATGACATCAGAAAATTAGGACAAAAGGGATCAACAAATTGAACAAACTAAGCCCAATGCGGTCACCCCAGACTAGTGTATCTCACCGAGATCTTGGTCTCCCTACAATCTACTTTTAAGTAAAACAGTATGTTTTCTTATTTAGGCTTATTTTTTTACTGATTTTTTTGTATTTTTAATACATCTATTGTCTATCGGCTACAGGAAAGCTAAACCTGAAAGATTTAAGTTTATTTTAAAATTCAGTTTGTTTTTTTTTTTTACAGGTTTCAGCCATCAGTTTTAGGGACGACTCATTACAGGCCTATTTATAGAAACCGTGTAGATCTATCTCGAACTACCGGTACTTATAATGGTTTTTGTTGACAGGATAATACATAGATCTAGACTCAGTACTGACTAATCCAGCCTTAAAAACAAACTACATCTAAATCTAGATCTAGATCTAAAAAGATAATACTGCTATGTAGATCAAGAAATTATTTGGAGGGTTGTAGCCTAGTACCGGTTAATTGTCACACCTTTTCTAAGCCAAGAGAATAGATCAAGAACTTATTACACGTCTTCAGTAGCTGGCGATTTCGGCACAAATAAAAGTTGTGATATGGTTGCTTGACGCCTTCTAGATTTGCTGACGTGTTCCTGGATGGTTAGTGGCGTGTTTGTTCGATCACATGTCCCATGCGCATGACTTTTAATGATTATATAAGATACACGTAATTTCTCTATTTCTAAGAAATTGCCAGATTCTGCGAAATAAGGTAACGATTACATTTTTAATAATCGGTTAAATATTCATCGATTACATTTCTTTTAAAACGACACATTTCTCGAACAATTTACGTCCCAAAAAATGTTTATAAATACTACTATAAACAATACGAGTCCGAACAAAAACATTACTGTGTTAATTTATCTACATCTTTTAAGTATTGATAAATCTGTCTATCCTGCCCCAAATATTCAACATTATAGGCCTATATTCGGCAAAAAGGATAAATGGCCGTTTTTTTTTTTTTTTTTGCCTAGAAGGCTTACATTTCAAAACAATAATAGTTAAAATTATTTTATTTTAAGCGTAATAAATAATGGATGGCGATAGGGCATACAGTAAAACAGTGAGATTCCGCATAAAGCACTCACGCTACACCCCAAATAAAATAGCCGATTACTTTAGATTTTCGTCGTCGACCCCAATATCATTCGCAACTGTATATCAGTTTCAGTTTTGAAATCACCCTAAAAATACCTTGAGGGACAGGACGTCATCATAATAATCATTATAGAATCCAATCGGTCTTGTAGACAGGCAGACGGAAACCAAATGAGCCTCATGTTGCAGTTTGAAAACAAAATTTTGGGATGCAATCTTATAGGTCTATAAGTGGAATAGAGGCAGGATAAATCCGAAAATTAAGATATGGTAATCTTTATTATTCCAGTTAGCCATTATTTAAACATACCGGTAGTTGAATTTATCACATTCCCATACGGTAACACATAACATTCTTAATTTTAAAAAAGCACAAATTATCATAGAAACACACACACATGAAGAAAGGCATAATACACACGCAACCAATCATACCTATGTCTGTCTGTCTGTCTGTCTGTCTGTCTGTCTGTCTGTCTGTCTGTCTGCCTGTCTCTCTCTCTCTCTCTCTCTCTCTCTCTCTCTCTCTCACTCGCCCACCTATTCTATCTATCTATCTATCTATCTCTCTATCTATCTATCTATCTATCTATCTATCTATCTATCTATCTATCTATCTATCTATCTATCTATCTACATATTTATCTCTTTTCTCCACCCTCTCTCTCCTCCACTTTCTAGCTATCCTGAGACAGGAGTTATGGTATCCCCGCCCTGTTTCGTGTGTGGCAGCACATAAAATTGTCAGACGTCTGTTTTTGGGGCCCGTGCATAATATAGCCTTTATATTGCTGATATTGGACGTTAAACCAACTCAACATCAACAACATAATCTATCTATCTATCTATCTATCTATCTATCTATCTATCTATCTATCTATCTATCTATCTACCTACCTATTTATTCTACCACCTGCTTCTCGCTCCCTCTTACATCAGCTCTATTTATAAAAGCCTAAAATATAAAAGTAGTGGTAAAATTGCTGTGCTTTGACGCTACACGCAGGCTTTCTATCTAAGGAACATTGATCTTGCTGAATACAAGCAGTTTCTTCTGTTGAACATGCATTGTTCACTTGAGAGAAGATATTGAATTTGGATCCCCTACCTATTTTATGACTAACTAGCTGGGAACCCACGAAATTCGTGGGGACTGTAGGATAGACACAACTAAAGTATTACAGCTAAGTTTAAACTGTGCTGAACTCAAAATTGTGTATCTTCAGGATCTTTAACTTTAGGAACTTAATTATGTTTGCTTGAATTAAAGTAGGCTGAATAATTTATAATAATCAGAATAAATAATTAACCAAATGTGCTAGGAAGACGGTGCACTGTGCGCATTAAAATTTGCGCACGTATTATTTTAGAAAATAAAAAGAATCAATATTTATAGCACTTTCGATTTGTTTGTTGTTCAAGAAAGGGGAGGGAGCAGTAATTGCAGTGTCTGTTAGTTTTTTTAAATACACATGTACAGTTTTAGTTCTATTAATTTGTTAATTTTCGTTAAAATTGATTAGGTGTTTGATGTTATTAGTATTATGACTCTAAAATTCTCTGGTCCATTTGTAATTTTAGTGCAAATTTTGGGAAATTAGGGTGGAGCGGTTTGGATTTGATCGCATGTCTTTTGAAGGCCCACGAATTCGCGGATTAAAATTTTAAATCAATACCCATTATATGGCAAAGAGAGCCACGTACAGTATACCCTGCCGGTAACATACAGTATACCCCTGCCGGTAGTATACCCCTGCCGGTAACATACAGTATACCCCTGCCGGTAACATGCAGTATATCTCCTGCCGGTAACATGTCCTCATCTGCACCATAATTTTACGTCACAATAATTATTGGCATGTCCTTGTCATTAGTCCAATATTGTGGGCTACAATATATCGTCGTATATCTAGATCTAGATCTAGATTTTGATCAATATCATTAGGAGGACTAGATGTGGATGGTTGATCAAATGCTGTATTTTCATTGTTTGGGGCCGTTCGCAGTATAACAGTAGAAGCTGCCTGAATAACGGAAAAAACGGTACGCACATTTGCACTTGAGAGAAGTGATTCTAAAAAGTTTATCACCGCAGACTTACCTTGTCACTTAAAAACAAAGAAAATGACCCAGCAATAATCTAGAAACTAGATCTGAATTATTTAACCAAGAAGCATGACTAAACTGTATCATGAGTGAAATTTAATTGTGGAAGATCTAGATCTATCTATTACGATGGCAGTTGAGAAAAAGAGACGTCGTTTAAGACGATCCAGATACTTAGCAGCAACACTCGATCAAAATCAAATCCTCCCAACCACACAATAAAAAACAAAACTTGATTAACCATCCATATCTAAGCCTACTGATACTGGTCGAAATATAGATCTAGATCTACGACAGAGTGAAAACAGACATAGCTCTAGATCTCCACAACGTAGACATAGTTTTAGATATATGCTAACCACCACGAAAAGAAGATAGAGCCACAAGCATTAGATCTAGATCTACATCACTACTAAGGCCTCCACCTGACACCAGTCTTCTACAGTTATCTCTGCAAACTGCCCCAAACAATGACAATACAGCACTTGATCAACCATTTTCTGTTAACATAACACCAATGCCAACATGGGTCTTGGTTTAAATTTTTATCCCACGAATTCGCGGGCCTTCAACTATCTTATAAAAATATATACTATTTATAGCAATATAAAATATAAATATAATATGCGTGTGTGTGTGTGTGTAATTTGATGTTGTTGGATTAAGTATTTAACTTTCGTTGACAACATTCATTCAATTAGATCTAGATAAACTTGGCAAGACAAGATGAAACAATGTGTAGTTTTATTCACATGTGTTAACAACTGAAGGAAAAGGAAAGATCTCACCCTTTTAGTATAATAAGGAAGATTACTCTTGATGTATAATAATATACGAATCAAGGGGAGTAACAGCACTCTTTGAAAGCGTCCTTGATTAATACAGGGTTGCTTCCCATGTCACCCCCCCCCCCCCTTCTTGAGTTTGATAACAGCAAGTCTTTCTTGAGGAAGGCTTCTTGAATAGTGAACTTTATTTTGTTTAATTAAATGTAATACTATTGGATACTGTATGTAATTGTTAACTATTACGTAGTATATTCAAGCCAGATAACAGTATTACACACATTAATGATATAATGTATTATTTTCTTTTTCGGCATATTATTTTTAAGAAGTCATCACAAATCAAAATATAATTTCTTTTAGCATTGCAGGTGTATCGTATAATAGTATGCCTGACAGTGGTAAGCTATTAATTACAGACTTTAAAAGTTTATCAAGTTTTCATGCCTATCGAATGAAAGGATGCAGGATGAAAAATCAGGATAATGCTGAAATTTTCAACCGAGAATCGACCCACCAGGCACCTACATCCGTCGGAACATGTGCCCCGGTACAGGGTGCTAGACCTGTGTGGTTTTCAGGAAATTTTTCATGTTCCTGTAACTGTACCTGTTTGTGTGACCATCATTGAACCGGTAGGCGTACCTGTTCCGCTGATCATGAGACTAGGTCGAGGATACCAGATAGCCTCGGACTAGGTGCATAAAAGTTTATTTTATTTCTCACACCTCTCTCGCATTTTTTCTTCTAGATATGTCTCAGCACTCATTTATCATCTATGCATTCGTGCTTCTCTCTCTCTCTCTCTCTCTCTCTCTCTCTCTCTCTGTCTGTCTGTCTGTCTGTCTGTCTGTCTGTCTGTCTGTCTCTCTCTCTCTCTCTCTCTCTCTCTCTCTCTCTCTCTCTCTCTCTCTCTGTCTGTCTGTCTCTCTCTCTCTCTCTCTCTCTCTCTCTCTCTCTCTCTCTCTCTCTCTTTAACCGCGGGTTGTGAAAGATATAATGTACGGTCTGGTACCTAAAGGATTCAACACGTGACCCAACCCAGTTCAGGTACTCGTATATCAATATGTTCAGATTGACCAGCAATATTTCAGGAGCTGTTTGGAATTGGGACACTTTACCCTACTCCGCTATTTTCCTAACGATTATAACCTAGATCGTGCATTTGTTCCTGAAACTCCTACGGATTTCTGTCACATTTCTACATTTTTTTTCGTTTCTGTTTGTGATCACTAGATCTAGATCTAGATCTATATCTATGTCAGTTTAGCGTAGAGTCTTTCTGGCAGGCGCCACACAAACTCTAGAGTGGTTTTGGCGGGTTGGTCGGTGTGGCGTGCTACACCGGCGCGCTTGGCAGCTAGGCGCAGCTCGACAAAGGCGCCAACTCGCTAGATCATGTGGATCTAACAGCTCAAAGTAATGGAACTACTATAAAAGTTAATTATCCCTCACTCCTGCATAATAAAGTTATCTTTTAATAGTAGAGATTTGCGTGGTTTGCTACCAAGGAAAAGGATTAGGCCTGGATTTAATTTTTAAAACCCTTTACATACCAGAGCGAGCCAAATCATAGCAGGCCGTGTCTGCTTGTAGGTCCAGACCTGAGAGGTCATATGGACGCCTACACATAGTCTGATTGACTGCTTGTAGGGCCACAGACATTAAGAGACGTTAGAACTGAAAAAAAAAATATATAATAAAAAAAACAACAACAAAAGTAGTGTGTTTATACTAGATCTTGCAAGCTCAGTTGACACCTTACAGTATCTGTTGTAGGTAGTTGTAGTTGAGTAAGTTTAACGTCCAACGTCAGCACTATAGAGGCTAGAGGCGGGATGGACCCGAAGACTGACATTTAACAACTGTATGTGCTGCCACTCGCAGCTGATTACATTAGAAAGGACGGCTATCCATAATCATTAATTTACTAGGCCTATGTGATAGAATTATGTTACGATATCAAAACCGTGTACAATTATGAAGACGAAAAACATTTTTACGCATTTTAATGCACTCACCAGCGTACTTTTCATGATGCAAGATGGTTTTATATAGTCTATGATAAAAGCAACTTAATGTTTTAATATTCCAGAACTGTGGCAAAAGGATCATTTTATGAGACGCACCAAAATGAACGCCTTCTTTAGATAAAGATCTGACTCTCATGATGAGTATTGATTTATTTTTTGTGATAGTTTGACACGCAGTCTAATTTAGATCTAAACTAAAATTTAAGTTATAATAAATGTCTTCTTACCAAAAGGCGATATGAAATTTGTACATTCTGCAGGTGTACTTCTCCCAAGAATCTTCAAATCAGTGAATGCTGGAGACGGTAAAAAAAAAAATTCTTGTAGATCTAGTCATTAGATCTAATTTACTGAAAGATCTAGATCTAGATCTGGATCGTGGTTGTAAGGGAACATGGTTATCTTACCAATATACAATAATTGTAGCAACAGATATAACTCGGCTAGATTTTTTTAGTATAGAATACTTTGGAAGCATTGTATCTCATTCAGCAAAAAAAAAAAGTAGTAAAAGAAGAGGAGGAGGAGGAGGAGGAAGAGGAGGAGGAAAAGGAGAAGAAGAAAAACGAGGGGAAAGAAGAAGCACTATGCATTGTGATCAACCTAGAAATATATTATTCTTTCGTAACAACGATATATCAAAACGTAAGACAATAACTACAGCGTAGTTATATATTTAGATAGCTAGCTAGATACATAGATAGATAGATAGATACTAGATAGACATATAGATAAATGATAGATAGATAGATAAATAGATAGATAGATAGATAGAAAGATAGATAGATAGATAGATAGATAGATAGATAGATAGATAGATAGATAGATAGATAGATAGATAGATAGATAGATAGATAGATAGATAGATAGATAGATAGATAGATAAACATATGAATCTATTTATTTACATATTAATTTTATATGTGAATCTGCCCTACATGCTGATTTCGGAGCAAACAGATTTTCCTAGGCCCAGATCTCCTGCGTAACAAAATTCTGAAAATTCCCTTAATTTAATCTACTCAAATAACAACTGTCCAACGGAATTTGGGCGTCAGCTACTTTTCTAGAGTCCTGGCGCCAAGCCACATTTACCCTCATTCCAAAACGTGGAAAAGACTCGGAAAACCCACAAAATTATAGACCTATAGCTTTAATAAGCTGCCTCTGTAAACTCTTCGAAAGAGTGGTAGCCAAACGACTTTCTTGTCATTTAGAAGTTTATAATCACTTATCCAGCTTCCAGTATGGATTTAGAGCAAAGACATGTACTACGAACCACTTGGTCCGCCTTGAAACACGAGACGCTTTTATCAATAGCCAAAACAATAAAAATGGTCGCTGTCTAGAAAAAGCTTATGACATAAAATGGAAGGGTGGCATACTGAAAAACTTAAAAAATATGGGATTCGAGGGCTTCATTTTTATGGCTAATCGACAGTTCCAAGTAAATTTTGGGTCCTCTCTGCCTGACTCTTCCGAGCAGGAGCAGGGAATTTCCCAGACCAGCGTTCTCTCGCCAATTCTTTTTGGCATTCAAATGAATTCAACAACTAAGACTCTAAAAAACAATGTAAAGTGCTCGCTGTATGTCGACGACGTATTCTTCTGGTACATAGCATCTTCAAACTCTAACCATATAGCGGCAACTCCAACTGCAACTCAACGCTCTTCAGAAATGGGCAGACACAAACGGCTTCAAGTTCATTTTTGTAATAAAAGGAAAATTTTCAAGGATCCTGATCTCTACATCGACCGTGCCCAACGAATTCCTGCAGAAGAAGAAGCAAACTTTTTAGCCGTTATGTTTGACAAACAACTCTCCTTTATCTCGACCTGAAATATCTGAAGAAAAATTGTCAAAAAGCACTTAATCTTTTTAAAAACCTTATCCGGAACAAAGTGGAGAGCAGATAGAGAGTGCCTCGTCTACCTCTATCGCTCTGTGATACGATCTAAACTCAAATACGACAGCGTAGTGTATGACTGCCAGACCATCTTATACAAAAATGCTAGACACTCTACACATTACGTATTTGCAGACGAACCATCCTTGTCAGAAAGAAGAGATAAACTTTCCTAACGATATGCCGTTAATTTAAAACCTGACCCTGACAATCCTGATTTTCTCCCTGTTTTCCACCCAGGTTATGCAGATAAATTCCAATCTTTACCGAACGTAATTGTCCTTTTCGGAAACTGTGTTCAGCAGCTCCTTCTTGAAATCGACTTAGATACTAACTCTCTTGAAAAAAAATTTCGGACCCCCTCCCTCGCTCTTGACACTGAAAAGACTAGGATTCTTGACATGGCAGCTCTCCAGAAGGACACAGCCCCTCCAGAATTGTGTGGATACAAGTTTGAACAAATCATAGAAAATCATTCAGACCATTACACGTGTATAGATCTACTTTTCACTGACGGGTCTAAAGATGAGACTTGCGTCAGAGCTGCCTGCCACTCATCCTCAACAGATAAATGCTGCGGGATGAGCGCGAAGGCTTCATAAGTTCAGTATCTACGGAGGCAGTAACTGTTGCCTTGTGCATGAAACTCAACACTGTTTCCACCTCAAGGAAAGACATATTTTTTATCCTCTCTGACTCTCTTTCCCCAGTGAAGAGGGTCGGAGAGGCAAACTTGAAAAATCCGAAAATTTTTCGCATATTGAGAAAAATTCACGGACTGCAACAAAAAATGGTAAGAAAATTACTCTTTGCTGAATCCCTATCCATATTGGAATTGAAGGAAATAAAAGGGTTGATGAGCTCGCCAATATCGGGTTCGAAATTTGAACCTACTCAGATGCAGATGCCTGCATCAGATGCGAAGCCAATAATACATTAACAACTGGAAGGCGTGATGGAATAACCTGACAAACAACAAACTACACTGTGTTCAACCACATTTAGATCACTGGGCGAGAGTGTCTCAGGCTAGAAGATGTGGTACTCGATCGAGTCCGACTGGGGCATTCTCATCTTACCCACGCCTTCCTACTGAGAGGTGAAGAGCCACCACAGCGTCATACCTGCAACTGTCAATTATCCATAAGTCACATTCTTGTTGATTGTCCACTTTTTCACTGGGAAATAAATATGTATCTTGCTTCCCAAACACTAGAAAGCATATTTACTTATGTTAGTCCTCAGCCCCTAAGGTATCTGAAGGACAAGGGTGTGTATAATAAAATGTAACTGAGATAATCCTACACATGGATCTTTTAAACCACTGTATATAACCTTTACTTTTAACCAGCCTTTTTATGCACAATTATTAGGCTTTTACCAATTAGAGAGATAAAAGTATCACCGCCTCTACTAGTATAATGTATCACCTGTCTAAGAACATCATGGACACAATATAGCCGTTACGGTAAAAACAATCTCACACACTCAGATCTAGAGTCCACACCGAGATCTAGAATAAACTATGAAAGCTTAAGAAACAATCATAGTGATTTTGTGCATAGATGCAATTTTTTTCTAATCCTGAGACTTCATGATTATTGTCAACAACTCTGTTGCTTTACTAATGTCTAACAGAGACAAGCAGGTAGGTATCGAGGAAGCAATAATTTCAGTTGAAATAAACGAATAAAGCCACATAGAAATAAAAAGAATTAAACTAAGAAAGCATATTTATTTCTTCGACTCTACGTTGGTATTGTGTCCTACTAGTTCTTATGGGTTATAACTCGGTTTTCGTAATCAACGGAAGTACGAGGGGTGTTCATTATGTCCTTAGCTTGACCTTGAAGCAGTTGTACTAGAGTAAAGAAATTTTGTGGGTAGCTAGATCATCTATGTTGAACACGGCATGCAAAATTTGGGGAAAATCGGAATTTTTTTTCTGCACCTTTTAGCGTCTCAAGTAAAACAACCCCTAGGAAGTTGTCATTTGTTGTTTACAAATTGTCTGCCATGGAGGCCGTTGAATATCGCTCTGTCATCAAATTCCTTCACTTAAAAGGACAAACCCCCACGGAAATTCATCAACAGATGGTAGAAGTTTATGCTGAAAAGTGCCCTAACTATAGTACGGTGACTCATTGGGTGAGAAAGTTCAAATCTGGCTTTTTGTCAGTGATGGGTGAACCTCGCGAAGGCCGGCCAACATCTGTTGTGACTGAGAAAAACGTGTCCACTGTGGAGGGACTAGTAAAGCAGGACAGGCGAATAACAGTCAAACAGTTAGCAAGTGAAACCAGGATCAGCGTAGGTTCAGTTGAAAAGATTCTTCATGATCACCTCAACCTGAACAAGGTCTCAGCTCGATGGATACCAAGGTTATTGACCGCTGATCAGAAGAAAGAGAGGGCTGATTGTTGCAAACATCTTCTTCGGTTAGAAGCAAATGACGACTTGTTCTTTCAGAAAATTGTAACCATGGGTGAGACTTGGATCTATCAATTCGATCCAGAGCCGAAAAACGCGTCTATGCAATGGAAAAGACCTTCATCGCCCCCACCAAAGAAAGCAAAGGTCACACAATCAAGTGGCAAGGTCATGCTGTCTTGTTTCTGGGACTGTGAGGGCATCATAATGACTGACTACATGGAAAAGGGGAAAACAACACTGGAGAGTATTATTCAGGGTTGCTAAAAAGACTGAGATCTGAATTAGTAAGAAGAAGACGGGGAAAGCTTCGAAACGGAGTCCTGCTTTTGCATGATAACGCTCCTGCTCATCGAGCACGACAAGCCGTTGAGACAGCTGATCAGTGTGGCTATGAAATTCTTCCCCATCCACCATATTCACCGGATTTAGCTCCATCAGACTTCTGCCTGTTCCCAAACCTTAAGAAATCCATAAAAGGGCGCCGTTTTGAAGACATTGAAGATGCGATTTCTGCTGTGGAAGAGTGGTTTCAAGCGCAAAATGACACGTTTTACTCTCAAGGACTTTTGAAGGTCAAAGACAGGTGGCAGAAATGTGTAACTATGCATGGTGACTATGTAGAGCAATAATTGTAAGTGTGCCAAATTTTAAGTCTGTGGGTTTATTCCTTCATTGTCATGCTAAGAACATAGTGAACACCCCTCGTATTGTGCTGATCGAGTCCATGTAGACCTACTCGGTTTTTGTCTGATAGCCTAAGTTAACCACATGGCGTTTCTATCACACGGGTGCTCAACAATAGATTTCTGTGATACTCAATGGTCTGTTTTCCAGGGTGGAACAGTTCTCTGGGCTGGGTCTCCCTCGACCAAGCGCGAGTGAGCGGCAAGCCGGTGATGCTGATCGTGAGCAAGCCCACCTGCCCAGTGTGCCGCAAGCTGAAGGCTAAACTGGTTACCCACCCGGGAATAGAGAGGCTCAGTCCACACTTCGCCATGGTCCACTTGCACCCGACAGAGCTTCCAGATGATCCTGAAAGCGAAGCTGTGTTTTATCCAGACGGCCGTTACGTTCCCAGAATTCTTTTCTTTGACTCCGATTTCAATTTCCTTCCGGAGGTGAAAGGGCCATTCAGGACGGCATATCAGTATTTCTATGGAGAACCGGACAACGTGGAGATAAGCATGCAAAACGCTCTCACTATTTTGAAAAGACGAAAATAGTTGACTTGACTTTTAAATGGTATGGTTAAATGGAGATGAAGCAAAATGTATCATATGATTCGAATAGGTTTGTAAAATTTAAAAAGCCCCCCTCTCTTCAACACCCGGTGTGTAATATTGATTTCTATCTCGGGAAAGCAAGCTATTATACTACATCTGGATTTACGAATTCGTGAATTCAAACGTATGTTTGCCTAGATGATAACTATTTCAAAGTATAGACACACCCTAGAAGCATAGATTTTGTAAAAATATCAACAAAACTTATGTTACTGGCAAGTGTTTGAGTCGTGTTGTTTCGTTTATAGATATTTAATAAAACTGTGTCAATGAATAATAATACGTTCTCTGATTTTTAACATTTTGTTGTCTAGCTATTAAATTTTTTGTTAGTATGAGTTTGAGTTAAGTTGAATGAGTTTGCTTAATGTCCAACGTCAGCACTACATAAGCTAATTTGTGGACGGACCACAAGACGAACGTATAACAAATTTATGAGCTGCCACACACGAGGCAGGGTGAGGATACCATGACTCTTGTCTCAGTCAGTCACAAATAAATGTTGTAGCTAATTTTGTTCTACCGAAAGCAAAAACCAAGCTGCACAATTTCATAACCTGAGCCATTAGAGACGTTACTCTAGAGGCAACTTAGCTATTCCCGACCCTATGATATTGCTGGGAAAAGATACCTACGTACTGTTCAAACAGGGAGGGAAAAAGAGAGAGAGAGAGAGAGAGAGAGAGAGAGAGAGAGAGAGAGAGAGAAAGAGAGAGAGAGAGAGAGAGAGAGAGAGAGAGAGAGAGAGAGAGAGAGAGAGAGGAGAAAGAGAGAGGAGAGAAGAAAGAGAAGAGAGAGAGAGAGAGAGAGAGAGAGAGAGAGAGAGAGAGAGAGATTCACATTAACTGCAAAAGAAACCCAGCTCTAATCACAGGCATTTTATCCCCTTCCCCGCGAAACAAGAAAAGCTCAGGTGTCTGGAAAACAGGCTTATTGTTAAATAATTATTACAATCTTTATATGCATATTTAAAACAGCTGTAACAATTAGCGACGAAAGACTTCACTCGCCATCCCCAGTACAATTTTCACCAAAAACCTATTCCAATCGCATGAGTCAACTTTTCGTATCAAATAAGATTAATAACAAGTTGGATCAGAAAAGGGAAATGTCGTATTGGCGAGAACTCTGTGATACGAAGTTGTAAGTGTTTGCGTAGAATGGCAGCAGGATATCTTTCCTAACTTTGTAGATCTCTAAATGGCCTTTGATAATGATAATAGTATCCTGTATCCTTGCATTAACTGTTATATAAATAAATAGTGACAATATGAAAGGGGCATTTTGCAGGCATTTTTATAATTACCATCCTTCAAATTAAATAAGCTCTAATAACACATGCAAACAAGGGAATATTTTTAGTCACATTCACCTTAAAAGTTCCTTTACGCCATAGAAAAATGTTATCGACTTAGAGCATTAAATACAGACACGTTTTTAGAAGCTATTAGGACTTCAAAGAGGTCTAAATTATTACGAAGACATAGCCATACTTTAAAGCCTTAGCTTTATGTATTACATAATGTAAAAGAAAATCACCTATGTATTTGCCTTGTGGGATAACAAGTACAGTTTCAAAGAGTTTCCCGCATTTCAAAGCTGAATAGCCACAGAGCAGCGCTTTAAATTAGGACTTCGATAACAGTTAGCTTACTGGATCTTCCTAAGATCATTCTGATATTTTCCGATAGTTAAAAAATAGGCTGCACAAAAGTAAACTAAAATTGCGATATAGAAATGTCCTGAAAGATTCCAAGCAATTTTTGCACTGGGTCGAATCATTTTTACCACTAAGTCCACCATCCCCACCCAACTAATCCTAAGTACCCCCTAATCCACTCTGACTAACGCCTTAAGGTCTCGGTCACAACCGTTCCTCTGCAACGCAAGTTAATCTACCTGGCGTGGAATGCAGGGATTAGCAGATTAACACAATCTTCTTACACAGGTACCCGAAAGTTAAACGCAGTAGCTAATCCAAGTACTATACAATGTATATATTGTATGTGCCTACACATTTTAACAGTGCGGATTCAAATTCGTTGGTGCAGCTACAGATTTCATTTGTTTTTATGAGCAAGTTTGCTTGCCTTTGATGCCTAAATTTTACAATTCGAAATGGAAGCAGCCTCCATCATAGTAAATGTTGTGTGTTCTTTACTCTCAATATCCACCTGCTACAGTGTTATGTGGCACTGTTACTGAAAAAAAAGGTTTTAAAAAGTGAAATGACTGAAAATGATTGCATTCTGTGAGATTAAACCGTTTCGAATAATATTATAACATGCTATTAAAAGTGACTTAAAATTTCCAAAACGTATTTTTTTCTTACGAGCAGTAATGGAACGCATTGAGAACTCATTACGTGTTGCATTTGTGTATATTTTATACTTAAATGGGATTGAATATTATGAGAGGAAAGAAAGCTTCATATCAACTTGCTTTAAAAACAAAACGAAACAACAGCAATAAAACTAAGTATGAAAGGAAGAGCGTAATCAATTATTATCCACTTCAGAATATGATATAACTACATATTTTATACATGATACTTTATAAATACACTTAAAATGTCACTATTGTTCATACACAGATATGTAGTATTGACTCAACGAAAATGTTTTCCCAATAACTTGGTTTGGGGTAGGTTATTGTTTTATTCTAGAGAAACATGTATAGTTAAACAACACTAACGCATGCAGTTAAAATAACCTCTAAATGTTGTAGGGGCATATAAAAAAATTATCTTTTTTTTTTAAACAAAAATAAAAAAGGGCACCCAAAACTCTTTCAGTTTACATGTGGTTTTATCTAAGTAGTACTGAAAATCAAATTACATGGCTTCAAAAATAATGCCACTATCTCCACAGAGAGGCATTTAATAGGAGACAACTGTTGGGTTTAAAGATGTGAAGAATTAGAGTTTTGGTTATCTCCAATTATAAAGTCAAGCTGGACTCCCCACCAGGACGGTGAAGGTTCAGGACTCAGTTGGTTCTCTATATTTGACTTAGCGTATACAGCCGACCACTCTTGTAACCGTCTTTTAAAAACCTAAGCGACGTTAATTAAATTATTTTCAAATGTTAATCATGCGATTGCCGTGGGGACTGCGGAGATGTTAAACTTATGGTTAAAAAATATAAGCGTCGAAGACAAGAATGGATTGAAAAAAAAAATGTGATAGAAATTCTGTTAAAACAAGTAAACGTTTCTTCTAGTTTTATTTATTTAAATTTTGCCTATCTTAGTTTTTTACGTTATACTTGTTGAATTATGAAAAAAAAGATTGTTTCGTATAAGAGGGCCAGTGAAGAAATAAGAGCTCCTATCAAGGGATTTAGCAATGAACTCACCATTCAATTTATAAAAGCTGTGGGCGCTACCTCAAACTTTTATGGTGATACAATCTAAGATAAAAACACTCCTGAAAACGATTGTATTTTAAAAAATTTGAAAAAGTAAAACTGACAGGGACCGAGTAGGATGCTTACATCGGAGGCAAGAGAGGCAATCTTATCCATTTGAGGATAAGAAGAATACAAAACGGTTTAGGTTTGTTGACCTTTGTATCTTTGAGGGGACGCAGGGTAACGAAGAGCTGCTCTTATGGTAGGCTTATAAAACCACGAGATCGCTATAGCGAATGTTAACCATTGATGTTTTCATCAGTTACCTCCATCTTCTAATATGTGCTACCCTTCTCTTCCTCTACCAATTTTAAATTTAATCAAAGCAATTTTTAACATGCAATTAATATCAAACTTGATAAAAGTAAAATCATTGTAATATTCAATCCATATCAAACTTAATTTTTTTAAAAGTAAGTTTCCAGTTTTGCCTTAATGAAAAGTGAACAAGAGTTCAGGAGCCATTGACTGCGACAGTCTGGGGAAACCTAGATTAGGGATTAACAACGCTTAAACCGTCTTTACATACCTCGTTAACTAAACACGGGGTTTAACAGAGTACTGTGACTTTCTATTACCCGGTATCTGTTTATACTCGGCGCACATTCGTTGTTTGTGACAATCGCCTTGTTTTAGATACTAGTTAGTGAGATATTCATAACCTGCTCCTTATAAATAAGGATCCTACAAACGAAAGACGATGCTAAGAACTATTTTCATTACACTTTATTTTTAGGGATATGTGGGAAAAGAATACATTTCATCTACTTGTGGACTTCCATGAATAAACTTTCAGTTCAATGTAAAAGTCTTTCTGATAAAATCCTTGTACCTAGACTAACTATTTGCCTTTTTCAGTTCCCAAAGACATTAACATATCATTAAACATTGATACAGTTCTGCTGCTTCATTGATATGCCAATCACTGTAAGCGAGAAAAGTCTTCAGAAATTTTAATTTCCAGAGCTATCATGTCCGGACCGGACCCCCAGTGGCGCGAGCGCTGCGATCGATACTTCTCCTCCATGGTGGACGCTCACTACACGGAAAACAACGGCGCAAAGAGCCACACCAAAGGGAAAAACAAGAAGAGAAGGAAAGAGAAAAAGTATAAAGTAACCAAAGAAAATGGATACAGAAGATTCGACAAAGGGCCGGTACAGTTCCCGAGCCAGCACGCCCGGCACCATGTTACGACGTTCACGTCCAAAGCGGAACCTTTGAAAGGCCCCATCCGCTGGCTCAGCGTGCTGGATCTTCACGGCACCTCCATGCTGCTAAGGGGGAGGTCCGTTCTCTTCTGTCTGTTCTGGACCATAGCTTCAGTTCTAGCTTTAAGTGTTTTCGGCGTTTTCGTCTTTATTTTTGTGTCTGATTACTTCGACGATGCCACCGTGTTCAAAGTCAAGATGGCGCAAGAGTCTATGACACCAAGTCCTTTGTCCCTCGTGCTGTGCAATGCCAACCTTCTGCGCATGTCTTCGGTGTCCCCAGGCTCGAGATTCTACGGCCTCAGAAATATTACGGTATCGGACCAAGTATCAACCCAGACAGTGTTTACACAGAGCCCGAGCGATCTGTTGGATCGTAAAGAACTTAAAGAGTTCTTGGAATTGGCCGGGCAAAAGAGCGATGAGCTGCCTCTGTCCGACCTCCAAGCAGAGTTTGGCCTGTACAGCGCGATGGTCTCAGACTCGGACTGGGATGCCGTTGCTAGCGCCGCACTGCGAGTCAACTCTAATCCTTTCCCGGAAGCGTTGAGAATGACTGCCTCTGAGATGAGATCGTTTGGGACTGACATGAAGTCCGATGTCCTACGGTGCACCAAGAACGGTCGACAGTGCGATTCCGGGTGAGTTTCAGAGCCACCGTCACGTTGGAAGAAAGTTAGTAAATCTTTACCTGAACTTCGAAAAATGGTTCACGCCACAAAAATATTTACCACAATAAACTACGAATCCCAGAGTCAATGTTAAAACAACATTTTATATATATGGTTCAATATATGTCGATACAATTGCATTCTGTTCCAAAAACTTACACATACAAATTACGTAATTACGAAAAAGAAATTGTTTCAAAGACCGCTCTTTTTGCAAACAAAGTCTAGACTCTGGTTTCCTTATAACTATTTATTCTTAAAGCAATGTTGCCAAGGCGCAAACGCAATTAGTGCTTAAAGGAATGCCAGGCTTTGAAAAGCAGAGTGCACCAGTCTCTCTTTTTACTTTTGTGTTGTTTTTGTTTTGTTTTTGGCGTGAACCAAATTTAAGATTCCTCTTTTTGAAAATTGTATCTTTAAATTAAAAAAAAAAATTAGTATCAGTCTAGACTAATATGATGTGAGGGGATGATAAAAGTTGTGAAATGATTTGACGTCAAAGGACTATTTTTTCTCACCTTCGGCAACGTTAAAAACAAATTTAAATCATGTTCTGCTGGGCGTCGGACATGTGCACTGACAACAAAGCTACAAGAATTTCCAACAAAAAAGTCGGTTTTCATTTTAGCTATCAAATTATAGTTACGAATAATAATAACTTCCGCTGGATTTGACCAGACACAATAGCTACATAGTGTCCTCAATGTTTTCCAGAATGATAGAAAGAAAGAGAAATATAATCGTTTTTCAAAATATAGGCTTCATACAAATATAACTCTGTTCTTACCGTTAATACTTACACACATTAATTTGATATATCCTGGTTAATGTTAGTGTAATACATGACAAAAATAATAATGATAATAATAATAATAATAATAATAATAATAATAATAA
>RQTK01000816.1:30407-45288 GCA_003991915.1 Elysia chlorotica
AATAATAATAATAATAATAATAATTCAAGTCTACCTAATCAGTAGGTGAATTAAAGATTTCACCCGAAATTCCACTCTGCCTAACTTAAATCAATTATAAACAGAAAAGTACTTATGACCAACAGGCAAGTTTTGACGGTATTAAGTTCTACATAGCAACAAAAATACTTCCAAAATCAAAACAGGCAGTAACAATTGCAACACATAGCTGCATTTAAAAGTGTAAAACTTGAAACTGCTTTTCTCTGCAGAGAGCTTACGTCAGAACTGTTCAGAAACCTCGGGAACTGCGCCGTTGTTCATCTTTCGCTGGAAGACTCCTGGTTTTGTATGTACTTTAAAACATCATAACAATGAGCCACACGTAACAGTTATCTTATTTCAACTTTTATTCTTACACAAATATCTAATGGTGTGATGATCAAACTAAAACTTCAGGTTGAGCTTGTGTATTCCAACGACGTTCCGCAACTCTTGGGGAAATTATTCCCGCTCTTTTGTGCAACTCTTTTTATGCTTCAAAATGTAAACCTTCGGTTGAAACGGAAACAGTCCATCTATTCGAAAAAAATACTTAATGAAAAACTCGTTTCTCAGCAATTCTACATTCTGCCTAGCTTCCTTATTATAGATTTATCACTCTGATCACAAAAATTCAACAACCTAGAACTGCTGAAATATTCTCTTTCTGTGGTTCTCATAAATGAATAAATCTTTTCTAATCTAGGCAAATCGCAATAACATATGAAATAGAGCACCACCTGTTTATAATTTTATGTTACGAATGTTTTATATGGACCTTCCTTAGTCCATACGGTTATTTATGGATTGCAGATATTGTAGCAAATTCAACAATGCACTAAAAAATGTTATGCTATGGAACTGATGAAAAAAAAAGTTATTTTGGCAGTAAATGTTCGAGCCTGGTCTGGCTGCTTACCAAACACGCTCCATACATTACCTTGTCCCACCACCAGCGAGTGCGGATCTGACGGTAGACGTTGCTGCGGATGACTACATCCCAGGGGTATCGCCTGATGTGGCGGGTGTCAAGGTTTTCTTACGAACATCTTCCGATATGTCCGCATTGCCACCTGATCAGAGCGTGCTTGTTGCTGCAGGAGAGTCTCTACAGCTCACTCTCAGAAAGGTAAGTTCGACGAGGGGAGGGGGTGGGGGTTATTGCCTGTATGTGTGTGGATATTAACGGAACTAGGATGATGGACCAATGGCATCATGAACGTGCTGGACGAATTTCTTTTTTTTGCGCCTCCTGCGTTAACCCAGCACGGGAAGGTGAGGCTCTGGAGTCTCGGGGGAACTAAAGAATGAAAGTGCGGCGAGGAAAGTAATGGCAACTTTCCCCGCACATTTTGTTTACTTAGCACAATCAGAAGCCTAACTCTTGTTTTCCCAACGCTCTGTAAAAGAGCATGGGACAAACTTTACAAAATGTACCCATTAGAGTGATGTACCTTGCCGTTACTGGGCATCCATGATGCCTGATGGTATTTTGAATTGATACATGTCACTTTCGCAGTTGAAAAGTCCCAGTTCAGCACATTGTAGCTTTATCGAAATTCTCTATTTTCGATTTCCTTTTTTTCCATGATCTCATTCTGCTGATTTTAGTTTGTAACGGTCAATATTGAATGTTCAATTTAATAATAATTACTATCCACCCACTTGAGAACAGGAGCTAGAAATAATTGACACTCTAAATTTGAAACATTATAATTGTAAAGATGCTTTTTATAAAGTATGGGACAAATAATTATTTTCATTGGTGTAAGGCAAGAGGACAGGAAATTGGAAACCAGCTAGATCAGTTTAAAAATCTCTTTACAAGTGTAATAATGAATTTAGTCCATATCCCTGCTCTGCCTAATAAAAAGTTTTTCTTGAGTGCCTTTCAATCCTTTAATGAATGCCTAAAGTAATCTGCATATTGATTTGGATAGTTTTTAATAAGATATTTTTGTTGGGATTTTTTTTAGCCGAAAGAGAAGTTAAAATAAAATTATATCAATATTTCTTATGAATATATTTTAACAACGTATCAAATCTCACATGATGGTATCTGTTCAACAAAGTTGTTTGTTAAAAAACTAACAAAGTGTCCACCTTTTAACACAAGGAACCAATTTATCAATTAAGCTACTTCTTTGGTTTAGGCCAGAGAAGTGAATCGCCTGGAAGACGACGAACGCTGCGTGTCGGACATTACCTATAGTAGAACGGTATGTGTTCAGGATGGTCTTGATGTTTAAATTAGCATTATGGACCTTGTTCCATCGCCGCATTTAATGGATAGCTGAATATTTTGAAAAACTGTGTTATAGCAGAAAAGACAAAATAATGTAAAACAATAAATGAAAAATGTTTTTTATGTTATTGCTGATAATGTCAAATGTAATTAATTTTGTTGTCAGCCCAACTTGGCCTGAGTTTTGTTCATCGGAATTAGTAATAGAGATGGCGTTCTTACTCTATATTTTGTTCTCCGTGCATCAATATGTTGTTTTGTATGTCTACTTAGATATCAAACAGCATATAGACAGTTACGCGCTCATTATAATTATGCGCTAAAAGATCAGTCTTGGTAATACGAGTATGTTACGTCATTAGATTTATACTTTGTTTGGTTATTAAAGGGTCGGATTTTTCCATTATGGAACAACATGTTCACAGAGGGATCGCAAAATTGCTTATGTAACAAAGTTTATCAATTCATCAGTCTGTAAACGCTTTACAGAAAAAGGCATTTAAATATAAATTAACTGTGTGATAACTTGGACCTCTTTTACCTCTTTTTTTAACGAATGCCAAGCTTTTGGTTAATTCAAAATGTGTATGAAGCTACACGGTGTTCATGCGATCTGTATCTTTCTATCTTACCCTCAACACATTCATGGCTGTACTGGAACCTACAGATGTGTGAGCGACAGTGCCTGGAGCTGCATGCTGCCCGTGTGTGTGGCTGCAGCCTGGGGCTCGAGTCTCCCCTGGGCCAGAGATGTCGGCTCAGCGTCCAGTATGAGTGTAAGATGGTGTGTTTGTGTGTTGCCTAGCGTCCAACGTTAGCACCATACTCGTAGCCGGGTTTTAGTTTGTAACGGTCAATATTGAATGTTCAATTTAATAATAATTACTATCCACCCACTTGAGAACAGGAGCTAGAAATAATTGACACTCTAAATTTGAAACATTATAATTGTAAAGATGCTTTTTATAAAGTATGGGACAAAAATTATTTTCATTGGTGTAAGGCAAGAGGACAGGAAATTGGAAACCAGCTAGATAGGCTAAGGACATAATGAACACCCCTCGTATGTTACGTCATTAGATTTATACTTTGTTTGGTTATTAAAGGGTCGGATTTTTCCATTATGGAACAACATGTTCACAGAGGGATCGCAAAATTGCTTATGTAACAAAGTTTATCAATTCATCAGTCTGTAAACGCTTTACAGAAAAAGGCATTTAAATATAAATTAACTGTGTGATAACTTGGACCTCTTTTACCTCTTTTTTTAACGAATGCCAAGCTTTTGGTTAATTCAAAATGTGTATGAAGCTACACGGTGTTCATGCGATCTGTATCTTTCTATCTTACCCTCAACACATTCATGGCTGTACTGGAACCTACAGATGTGTGAGCGGCAGTGCCTGGAGCTGCATGCTGCCCGTGTGTGTGGCTGCAGCCTGGGACTCGAGTCTCCCCTGGGCCAGAGATGTCGGCTCAGCGTCCAGTATGAGTGTAAGATGGTGTGTTTGTGTGTTGCCTAGCGTCCAACGTTAGCACCATACTCGTAGCCGGGTCTCAAGACTGATGTCTGACCGTTTTAGGTGTTGCCTAACAGAGACAGTGCGTAGATACTACCATGACTTCTTTCTCAGCCTGTTACATTATACTGACATTGGCATAATCAATATGGTACGAAATCCGACAAGTAATTCTTTTAGTATAACCTGGTAGCGCAGATATTTTTATTGTTTTTACATGGGGAAATTTGACATACGTGTAAGCTTTTAGCGCAGAGATTGGCTTTGTTTTTACATGGGGAAATTTGACATACGTGCAAGCTTTTAGCGCAGATATTGGTTTTGTTTTTACATGGGGAAATTTGACATACGTGTAAGCTTTTAGCGCAGAGATTGGCTTTGTTTTTACATGGGGAAATTTGACATACGTTGAGCTGGTAGTGCAGAGATTGGTTTTGTATTTACATGACACAATTAGGATACCTTGCTGATGAAATCCAGCATGAGTGTAAGCACGTAGCGCAGAGGTTCTTTTGTTTCTATACGGAAGAGGTAAGACAACTTACTGGTTGAGTAAGCGCCTAATATGACTATTTCATAGACAGAGGAGATAAAAGTACTGGCATTCCAGCTTTGGCTCTGTGTAACGGCACGTAAGAAAAATGTCAAATTCCATAAGTCCTGAGACCCTTTGCCAAATAGGATCGTCATTGAGAATCTAGGAGACGTTACACTAAGAGAAAGCCTCTGTCCTACAGCAAAACAGTCTAAATACATAATGTAACGCAATTTCACGTTCAATCCCAGTTTCATGCTGGCTGATTTAGTACAAGTTCCAAAAACAAGCGAAGACATAAACGGAGCATAGAAAAGAAAAGTTTTTAATAAACATGTCCAACTTTATTTCTCCGGTGGCTTTTTTGGCACATGCCTATTATTACAATTCACAAAGCACGCAACAATAGTTTTTTGTTGTCATTGTTTTGTTTTTATATCATATTATGGAATGGATGTTCAAGCTGTTTGTGGAAGTACAGAAATGTTTTTTTTTTTGTTTTCAGTCATATGTTACCGTATTATGGAAATACTGACAGAGAAGAGGAAAATGCCATGTGATTGTAAGCCACCATGTAGGCAAGTACAATGGCAAGCCTGATGTTATCTTTTAACTGAACATCAACTTGCGCATCCTCTATTTGTTATTTTTAAAGTACTATAGTTTTCGGCACACATTGAGACAACAAGTTTTGATTATTCTTACCTAAGAGTCATTCGCTAAAAAGTTTTGACTGTTTTATTATATTAACTTACAGTACCGATTGAGATATGGCCAGAACTTGAGAATCACAGGTACTACCTTTTGTGCGCTTTATTTTCATTTACTTAAAATTTTCTCCCTGAGATACACAGTAAACCAACATATTAACTGTTGCTGGCTCTTGCGTTTTTATTAACATTATAATCAGATTCATTACCCCTTTAAACAAACCAAATTGTATTTTTAAAGTTGATATAACATTTATTTAAAGTAAGTTAAAAGGTGCTTACTCACACACACACACACACACACTGTATAAATATTCAAAATAGCCCTATCAACAAATAAATTACTCATTATACAGCAGTCACTATCATATAGTTTTAAATTTAATTCATACTTAAAATTTAGCATCTTTATTGTTCTTGCCCGTTTATAAGCATAATATGGTTTTATATTCATTTGATATGCGTTTTTTTCTTTGGAGGGGGTATTTTTTATGCGTGTAAAACTAATCATAAACAAAAGGTTTCATGTGCTTTCATGCCTTACAGAGAAGAGCTCGTGCAAATGACTGCTATATCTCATTCTTGGATCACAGATCAGTCTCAGGTAAGGATAAAGTATTGTCGGTGGACACTAAAAATATTCAGATATCAGCTATTTCATATTAGCATTTTATCAAACTTACAGGATATTATATAAGAGCACGAAGAAGATACTGTTTAAATAACTATAAAAGCTGGATTTAAACAAAAGCGAGTGGATTTATCTTAGCTCATATACATTTTTAAAAACAGAAAATGAAAGTTCTTCATAACAAAGTCACTTAAAGAAGTAACTAAGTAACTTAAGAAAACAAACAGATAATCTATGTGAATCGTATTATTAATATCAGTAACTTATTTTCGTTATTTGCTTTCATCAGATTAGTCTAAAGCAAACTTTGGACGCTGCTGGAATCTTCAGAAACTTTACAGATTTGAGGTTCGATAGTGTTTTGTTTTCATTCAACGAGACGTACTAGTACTATAATTGATAGAGGCGAATTCACTGATCTGTTATTGGTTTTTGGAAACACACTTTCTTTTGTCTAACAACAAGTAATTCATCAATATTGTTTATATTAAGTAATAGTTTAAAGGTATAATTATAACAATCTTCAAGTCCAACTTTTATGTATTGTGTACTGATATTATTTTTCCTACAGAAGGTAAACTCTCCTTCAAAAACAGTACTTATGGAATCGAATGATTGACAACTTCATAATACTTAACTAATGCAAAGTACGCACATTTCAATTTAATTAAATCCCACTATATAATGACTTTCAAGATTACAGTCTTTGATAACAGTACAGATTATGCTTTTGCAAAGTTTTTTTTTTCTTAACTAAATTAGGAAGAAAAGTACATAGATTTGTTGTTCTGTTTTTTCCCCATTCATACATTCAGTTAGAAAAAAGCCATCACTCCTCAATATATTTCTTTTTAAATGTTTCACCCGCACCACCTTAACTCTCTCTCTCTCTCTCTCTCTCTCTCTCTCTCTCTCTCTCTCTCTCTCTCCTTATCTCTCTCTCTCTCTCTCTCTCTACTCTCTCTCTCTCTCTCTCTCTCTCTCTCCTTATCTCTTTCTCTCCCTCCCCTCTCTCTCTTTCTTTATTTCTTCAAATCGTATGTGTCACTCCCTATCTCTTTCCCTCTATTTCATCTCACCCCACATAGCATAGGAAAATAACGGCAGATTGAAAAATGTCCTGTACTATTATCTGTTTAAAGCAAAACCATATCAAAGATCCGGGTCAGAATAGCTAGAGGAGCATATGAAAAGCTGAAGGAGGAGCGCGAAGTGACGGTAAGATGCTTGGAGATTGTCTACTGTCATGTTCTGTAATAAACACTATACTCCATTTTTGACAACCTTCATTAAAGGCCAATCACGTACAATTTATAGAAAGCCAATGATTAATGCCAACGAAAACAAATGGTATCATTATCAATCAGTTTCTGCAACATTGTTTTAACTCAAATAAAAGCCATAATACACTTATTTTTTATTTTAAAGGGCTCAGAGTAGAATAGCTAGACGCCTGTTTACTACTTAACACACACATTTTAAAAATAAAACAAATACCTCCCCCCCCCCCCCTTGGGCTTTAAAGTACGATTTTCTCATTATTGGAAGTACAAAAATTTTGCACATAGCCAGCATTATGAATCTTAAGTCAGTATTTTTCGTTTTCGATTTTCATAGCATGGATAGTTTTAACTTATACATGAGAGGCTTAGCTTTGGACATCCCATTATTATTTCCAACCCTCAGATGCTTTTTTCCATTTACGTATAAGCTAGCTGAAAGAAACTATATCAGATTGGTTTGGGTTGAAGTCTAAGGCCAGCAGCTAGGCTTTATCGCGGACAGGTTCCAGGACATACGTCTGACAATTTTACACGCCGCTACACATAGACAGGTTGGGGATATAAGGACCCTATATCAACCGGCCACATTATAGTTTATACGGACACCGACCGGACCAGTAGGGGATCCGAAAAATAAATTTCTCTTTTTGTGGGTTCGAACCGGGTTCTTCCCACTTTGGAGCCCAGCGCTCTACCATAGCTCGCCTCTGTCACTAGGAAGCTCTTTAGTTTTCCTGTGAAATATCAGGCTTTCACTGTGCATAGAATTTATGTGTGTACTAACAGAATGATGTAACCCAGTGCTGGTGCCAAGCTTAAGACTTCATTGGAAATATTATTAAGGAGAAAATCAGGAGGTCTGGTCACTTTTCCCGATGTTTCATTAAAAAAAAAAAAACCCAACGATGTTGACCTTTATGGAATATTAATTAACGTACATTCACAGCTAACTTTCTCTGAACCCTGTCTGAAACACTGCCATTGTCAAACAGGGACTTTGACAGCTAATGCATACTACATAGGTCGAGCGATTCTTAAATTGCAATGTTTATTCCTTTTTTTACACTAAAATAACTGCTTCAACTACGGTGATTGTTGGTTTTTCTGTTTTCGCTGTAAGGAACGTTAAATCTGCATTTTTTTTTAAAGTGTAAACCAAAATATTTCGGATTAGAAAGGCTGATATTTCCTACATTGTTCTCTTTCAGCTCCTCCAGCTGCTGATCAACCTGGGCGCGCTGTCGGCTCTGACGTGTGGAGTGTCGGTGCTTACAGCCGTGGAGATTGTCTGGATCTTTGGGAAAATCCTCACAGTTATGTGCTGCGCAGTTATGAAAAAGTAAGGCACAACATAATTTCTTTTTCTTTTTTACCTTAATTTTTTATTCTTATTAAAAAAAACCTTGCACAGAGTACATTTAAGTAAATTTTTGCATTCATAATCTTTTTTGGTTGTCGAGTTTGCTTTGATGATGAAATAAGTCTAGACACTTTAGTATCAGTTTCGTCGTACTTAAAAACCAACAGTTTAAGTGTAAATTGTATTTTATCCAGAGAAGAACGGGAAGATCAGGTGGAGTTTTTGCCCCCTCCGTCCATGAATCGCCCGACCCAGCTGTACAATCATCCTGATACCTACAGATGGGTGGCATATCCGGGCAACGTTCCTTCTTACCCCCGTCACAACCAACCAGACACCGGCGACATGGCCCCAGCCATCTTCATGATGCCGCCGCCACCGAGAGACTACCCTGGTGCTGGGGCTGACCATCTATACGCTCTCTCTGGCCCGAGGAATTTCTACCTCAGAGAATCTGACATGCGGCGAAACAGAGGCGGCGTTGCTGGCCACGGAAGTGAAGACAGCCTCTCCACGAGATCGGAGATTCGGGATGGAAGAGACGCGGGCTCACACATGGTTGTTGACGAAGTTCTAGACGACAGTGACCTGAGGCAAAGTCCAAGAGTGGCCGTCGTAGCCGCCCCAACGGCTTTATTCTCCCACCCGTGGGAGAGGCCAGGACGCAACGAACCTCATAGAACCGTCCTCAATACATCCCAACCTGGAGACGGGCCCAATGGGATGCCTTTGTTTAACGTGCCGGTGGCTCCTCCCTTGCCGGGAGAAGGAGGAGACAACCGCGATGACGATCTCCGCCTGCACGGACTCGACAAGCTCAATGACAGCAACAACAGCAGTGGTGACGACCAAGGGAACATGGCACCCAGATCCTCTAGTCCTCTTTATCGTGTAGAACAAAGTTTTGGTAATAAAGAGCGCGGCGAAAGAAATTTGAAGGGCAAAGATACAAAAGAAGCGAAACCTGCCATCATTTCTAACGGAGAGATAACCAGGCACACTGATCTTGCAGGGACGGGTATGACAGGCTCTGCCCGACCAGATGGACCTGGAGTCGAAACGCAAACTGACCAGAACCAACACGGACAAGGCGCTGGGCGAAGTAAGAAAACAGCATGGTCCGAAGACTCCAGGCAACTCCCGTCACAAGCAGGCTATGGTGCAAACAGGAAAAACGTTTCAGATTCCCACAAGAAAGGGACTGCAAACGGTCATATCAGTCAAAACGCAGCCACCCAAAGACCCCAGTTCTTCCCTCGCACTACCCCAATCCAGCCAAACACCTGGTACGTTCCCGAGTTCCAGAGAATGGAGTTCTATGACGGGAGGCATCCTCACATCCAGCGGGCTGACGGCCCTGGCTACTTCATGTACCAAGGCGGTGTCAATGGCCAGTTTTAAGCTGCCAATGGCATGTTCATTATTGAAGGCCGTCATTTATCCTGATGAAGAGCCCTCAATTTTTTTACGTATGCAAGTTAGAGAAAATGTAATGTTTATAGAAGTCCGAGATACCATGCCGGATATGTTGGAAGATAATCGTATAAAGAAAAATATGTATTTGATAGAATGCAAAAACTAATTGAGTTTTGTTTAAACCTAAGATGTATAATTATTATTACTTCGCGTCTTTCGAAACCTCTTGAATATTTATTTCGATATAGACTGTTTTGATGTAGACTGTATTTAATAACGTTTAAATGGCAATGGGCATTAAAAGGCCAATAAAAAAAATCCACACATATTTCAATGACATTTTGTTTTGCTATATGTTGTGTTTATTATTGTACAAACCTATTTAGAGTTAAACTATTTGTATAACTGCTATTGGGGCGAAACAGAGTAATGTAGAAAATGATGCCCTTGATCAGCCGATTGTTTAAACTCTGGCAGTTATGTTAGTTGTATTCCTGCGCAACATTCACTGGTACAATATAAAGTTATGAGCCTGATATTTTTTCAACTCAGGGGTTCCAAAACCATTTTGCTGTCAACAAAAAAGAGTATTGATAAATTGAAGGGCTTGATCGCACTTTTCAAATTACGTTGCTTAGGTAAATTTTCTAAATATTTTCATGAAAAAGGAAGTAAAAGAAGGGGCCAGATGAGCAAAGGAAAGGAAAATGAAAAAAGAAAGCAGAGAGAAAGAGAGAGATAGAGATAGAGAGAGAGAGAGAGAGAGAGAGAGAGAGAGAGAGAGAGAGAGAGAAAGAGAGACTGATTAGTTCCGAATTAACTAGCAGCTCCAAAAGGTAATTGATGTTTCAGAATATAATATGAACAAGAAAAGTAAACATTACAGCAAACATTAATAACGTAGGCTTAACCGTTGTAATACTTATTTATGTAAATTTACACTGAAATTAATCCTTTTAAATCAGGGCACAAAATCTGTCGCATATAATATATTTCCATGTCATTTGAATCTCTAAAACAAGGCCATTTTGGTTTTAAAACTTTCGTTACTTCACGTCATTTTATGTGTACTGCAAATTCTAGACACTTTCTTCAGTAGAAAATGTAATGTTAAATGGCCTCTCTCCGGTAGTATGCTGTCCAAATTTGACACCATGACATACGTCTTTTACAATCTTGTCTGGAATCTTGCATCCTGATCATTGTTAGAGGGCTCCGACGACAGTTTTCAAGATTATGCCCATTATGTTTCGTTTCTCTGGTTTAAGGCAGCAGTGAAGGCAAAAAGACAAACAGTGAGGTAGTGTAAGAGAGACAGCAAATAAAGCAATCAAAGTGATATTTACAAAACGTACAACACATAACAATAATTATTATTGTGAAAATAATTTTTCGAGTTAGAGATGTTGCTGAGTTCTAAGAACCTTTATTTTTTATATCTTGTAGTATTATGAAATAAAAAATAAAAAATACGAAAAAATAGGGGTGATGAGAGCAAAAAGAAGACCCAGAAAAAGAAGAAGATGAAGAAGAAGAAGAAGAAGAAGAAGAAGAAGAAGAAGAAGAAGAAGAAGAAGAAGAAGAAGAAGAAGCCTTAATTAAGGTTTTGGAAATTGCACAGTCCAAAACCTGTACATTGTAGCTTAATCATTGCAGAAAGACGAACAAAAAAAAAAAAAAGAAAACAAAGCAACAGCAAAATAAAAACCAAATGCGCAACATCATCAAAAGTGACAGAACATTAAATGGGCGCGGGGGAAGAGGAAATGCTAAATAAAAATGTGGTATCGATACGATATTATACAATTATATTTGCTGTCTATAACACCATAAATTTCTTTTCAATGCCGCACTCCCTGTGGCCATCTGAGAATAAACAAGAAAAACTTAGTCCATTCCTCGAAAGAGTTCCTTTAAGAGGACACAGTAAAAGGAAAGATTCATCCAAAGCGGAAATTACAGACTGAGTCCCCAGCAAAGCAGTCGCCCGCTAGTCTTTTCATGGGTCTCGCCTCTCTATTGGTTGTTACTACTGGGAACCAAGTCTGAAGTAGGCTCAACTCAACGTGGCGTCTCTACCTAAATGCTTGTCTCCAGAGGACATTTCTTATTGCATTGGGGAAAAAAGGGAAATAAGTAAAAGGAAAATATGTAGTGTAAAATTTGGATTTTAGGAAAATATTATGTAACATAGAAAGATATTGGTTTTTGTGCTACTACTACTACTACTACTACTACTACTACTACTACTACTACTACTGACTACTGCTACTACTACTACTACTACTACTACTACTACTACTACTACTACTACTACTACTACTACTACTACTACTACTGCTACTACTACCACCAATAATATTAAACTGCAACTGCTCCAGCAAATTCCAACCATTAAAAAACAGTTTTGCCTCCCTTAAACCGGATTCATGTAAACTTTGGTTCTTCTTTTCAAATTATGTTCACAAAAACCAATATCTTTCTATGTTACATAATATTTTCCTAAAATCCAAATTTTACACTACATATTTTCCTTTTACTTATTTCCCTTTTTTCCCCAATGCAATAAGAAATGTCCTCTGGAGACAAGCATTTAGGTAGAGACGCCACGTTGAGTTGAGAGAGAGAGAGAGAGAGAGAGAGAGAGAGAGAGAGAGAGAGAGAGAGAGAGAGAGAGAGAGAGAGAGAGAGAGAGAGAGAGAGAGAGAGAGAGAGAAATTTAGCTGCTTGTATATTTAACACGACATATTTTTCTTGAAGTTTCTACATAATACATGTAATGCTGTGTATAACAGGAGGCTGTCCCAACATAACTCATTTTTCATTTGCATTCTTAATACGTTGACTGATCAAAGCTGATATTTATGTACCCCTCCCCTCCCCCCTCCCCAAAAGTCAATTGAACAGTTGAGAATCATCAAGCTCTTTATTTAGTTTTGTAATGTATAACTTCTTACTCAAATTCTGCAATGCCGCTCGGTTTTCATGCATCGTTCGACTTCTCAGGAAAATCTCCTTTTATCGAACCTGACGGGACTTGTCCAAAGTTATCCGAGAATTGACCCGTCCAGCACTCAGGACAGACAAATCTGGAAAGCTGACAGAGTGAAGCCTAGATTGTTTTATCACGACAAGCCATCCTGCTGGATCGCGCAGCTTATTGACTACTCAAGGCGAGAAGAGAGGCTCAAGAAGTCTTTCACTTGTTGCTTCTTAACCCCTAACTATTAAGCGTGCAAAGCTTAATACAGAACTGCTTGGTCAAGTTCGCATTTTAAGATCTTAATTGATTACACCAACAGGGAAAAAATTAACAAAGTTAAACATATTGGTCGAGTCAAAGGTAAGCATTAAATTTATAACATTTTATTCACAAACACATTAACGCATATTTCTCTCTGGTCTTTACAACATAATATTATTTAACGAAATCAGCATATAACAGATGTGCTGGAAACACCAAACATGTATCCTTTGGACTAAATGGAAGATTGATCAGTGAACGTGAAAACATTCGTGACTATAACTCTCATTAAAAAAAAAAAGTATGAGCCCAGCGTGACTTCTTATTAAAAAGAAAAGAAAATAAAAGATTTATCCATTCAATCAATCAATTTTTCCCCTTGTTCTGCAACCCTCTCTATCTCCCTTAGTCAATCTGTGTTTCCGTCTATCTCTCTATCTCTCGATGTCGTTCTTTGACTGTCGTTGTGCTATGTGCGTGTTTTTCTGCCTGTCTCTCTCCGTTTCTGTCTGTCTATCAGTCTCTTACTCTTTCTGCCTGTATGCTTTCTCTCTCTCTCTCTCTCTCTCTCTCTCTCTCTCTGTCTCTCTCTCTCTCTGTCTCTCTCTGTCTCTATGTATTATCTTTCTCCCATTCTCTCTTCACCCCTCTCTTCATTATGTCAATAATTGTAGTAGCACCTCAGCAGGCTACAGAATATCTATCCGCCCCCCCCCAAATAAATAAAGTAAGTACAACAGCATTGAAGCCTCCAGTGTCAACTCGTCCTCCTGTCTCCATGGTGTATGTTGTTAATTAAATTTCCTCAAATTCTATTTTTTGTTTCTCTCAAAAGTTGGTTGTAGTTTATTGTCCATATCATGTAAAGCACAACATAATTATTTGACCATTACGAATACCTAAATAACACATAAAATATAGAACAGCTAGAATGAATCTTCTGTTTATAACTATTATTGGTGACGGTTCAGTGGGTAGATTTCATCTCTAAAAAACGAAGAAGTGCCACTTAAATACGCTTGTTTTAATGAGTCTTTTCTCTTTCAGTTCCAGTTGGTGACTGTTTTATGAGTAGATCTCATCTTCATCTCTTAAAATAGTGAAGTGTATGTTTTGTTCTTGATGAATCCTTTGTCTCGAAGTTCAGGTGCTGATTGTTTTATGGTATACTAAATTTTAATTAAGGTTACATTATTAAGATGCATACCCGCCGACATATTAACAACGATCAATGAGAGCCAATAGTATTACACCGTATTGCTCGGGCATAATAAGCACTCTTCAAAAAAAATAATTATATTTTTACTTAAAATTTAAAAAAAATCTAATTTACTATGCACTTTGCATTGGGAACAAAATAAAGCAAGTCTTACTGGAATAACTACACCGGGCTAGAATATTGCTTTTTGTGTTGTTAAAAGAAACCCCAGCGGCTTAATACTAACTAAATCAAGTCTGTTTTCTGCTCTCTTGAGAAAACAACAGATTTCATTAAGAACATCAACAAACCGTTACCACGGCTCTTTGTAAATCTTGACCTAGTTGTCTGACAAAAATGGAGATCAATAAGACAGCATCTGTCTGTAGACGGGCTTGGGGTACGTCCGCTCTCTGTCTGTGTCTGATTGTTATCTTTGCAGCAAAATGTCCGTTGTCTGCCTAACGGTTAGCTTAGCAATGAAATTCGCATTCTGTGACATAACCCTGTCTGAAGAAAAAATCAACAACAGAAACAAACAACAAACAAAAAGCTCGTTCCTTTATCTGTGATCTGTGAGTGTCTAACGCCATAATACTTCGCCTGTCCCTGCTTATGCCTTTTCTCAATCTTCTGTCTCTCTTGCTTTTAATTGCGTTGTTTGCTTTGTTGGGCCCTTCAATATGTACCTTCTATGGTTTGTCTTACCCCCCCTCTC
>RQTK01000816.1:45385-52885 GCA_003991915.1 Elysia chlorotica
TTTTTTTAATAAGCATATTCTATTTAAAATCTCCATTCCTCATTTAATTATTCTATTTTTTCCCTTTTTTTTGGAAACGATTTCAATTTTGTTTATAACTCCTTACTTATTACCATTATCAACCTTATTCCTTTATTGACGTTTTATCTCCAATCTTTAAATCCATTCTGATTTTTTTTCTATTAATGGTTTGGTGCTGGATAACTATCTAAATAAGTCGCACATCGCCACACGACAGAATATCGATGTCAGATTAAAACACCACAGAAAACAAGAAGGATCAAAGTTATGTTGGTGTAGAAGAAAGCACCCTCTTTTTTTAAACATTATTATCTTGGTCCATATGCAAGCACAATCTAAAACGTTCGCTTTTTCTGATAAAAATGCTGATTTTTTTATATTTTTTTTTAAGTTTTTATCCCGCCTGACCAATAGAGTTCCTTGAATAGAAAAAAACAACAACACTTTCCTAAGTAATCCATACTCATTCAGATAAAATTATTAATTTAGATTAGTTCAATCATTAAACCGCCCAAAAACTTACAAAACCTCACCATAGGTATGCTGATTAGATAATCAATTTTAATGTAGAGATCGATACTAAGCATATTATTTTTTATTTTAAAGATAATAGTAAATTTTTTTTTCAAATAATTTGTATTCTCTTTTTCAAACAATTGGTTGACTGGACTTGGATGAAATCTCATTAATAATAGCAGTCAAAAGCATAAGTATGAACTAAAAACATTGAAATCATACAACTGCAATATGTGTTATCTGTTTGTTTGATATACAATTAATTCACAACTTATTTATCTTAGGCACTTTGCCCATTAAGCTTAAAGTGTCCGACAGGCATATAATAATTATTAAAAAACAGGGCCCCAAACTCTACTGCCAAAGGTGTAGGGACTAAAATTAACATGCAAGCGGATATCCGACGCTAGGTCTGTCCGTCCGTCTGTCTGTCTGTCTGTCTGTCTCTGTCTCTCTCTTTCTTTTTTTCTTTTTCTTTCCATCATTCTGTCTCATTAACTTCCTTTTTTACTCTCTCTCTCAGACAACCGCTCTCTTCCATCCCTGCAAAGAATGCAACTAGAATTTGAATATCACCTATACGACTTGTGTAAGTCTCAGAACGAATGTATTTGTTTCAGCATTTCGATCTGATTGGGGTTATCAACTTTCAGCGCTGCAACCATTAATTTTATTGCAATAACTATAGCATCGGAAAAAATATGAGTCACCATCCACTAGGCACATACCTATTTACCACAAAACTGGATCAATGTGAGACGTGCGTTTTTTTCTTGGTTTTTTTTTGTTTTGTTTTTTTCTATATTGAAATATAGTGCTTGCAAATAAAAAGAAACACTTTAAGTTGAACATTTTTTATCTATATTAATAATAATGATATTAGACAGGGACAGATAGAGAGAGAGAAAGAGAGAGATAGGGAGAGAGAGAGAATGAGAGAGAGAGAGAGAGAGAGAGAGAGAGAAGTATCGTTCTACCTGCTTTAAGCTGACGTATAAAACGAAGCACCTATTTGGTGTGAGTTCATTTCTATTTTTGTGTGAGATTTGTGTGAATGTGTGCGGCAAATATCTCTGTTCTTGTCGCCTTGGTGAATTGCTCTGTCAATTATAGCTCATGATTTATTCCGCTAATTACAATAAACCATTTACTATCATGAAAAATCACTAGCCTTAGGTATAATCAGATAAAAAATATATAAACTTAAAAAAAAAAAAACAGAAATATATGTTACAACATTTCATTCATGAATCTATTTAAACAAAGGTAATGAGGAATTCACACACAAAAAAGATAACATTGTACATACGTATAATGAAGAAGAAAAAAAGATGGTGAGGGAAAAGAGACAGAGTAAGGAAAAGATAAGCAGAGACACAGAGACACAGACAGGCATATGGATCGAGAGAGAGACAGAGTAATAAAGTGGGAATTCTATAAAGAAACAAAAAACAACAACAAGAACAAAAAGCAGAGGGAATTGTTGAAATAAAGATTGATCTCAATCCAGTCGACCTTCTCTGGTCATTTGGCATTGACGGACGATAAGAACCGGGATTTCCCGTTGACTGTCCTGACTGGATTCTATCAGATAAAACCTTCGGGCCTGGAAATGCAAGGCTACGATTGTCATCAGTCACCCCCATCTCCTGCCACAGTGTCTGACATGTGAGCTTCTGCAACACCAGGGCTGCTGCTTCGACACATTTTGTTATCGGATATTTTATAGGATTCTTTTCTTTCATAATTAATCTACAAAGCTACGCTGTATACAATAATTGTTATTATTACTATTATTATTATTATTATTATTATTATTATTATTATTATTATTATTATTATTTTATTACATTTATTATTAACATTATCATCACCATCGTTATCAACACCATTGTTATCATAGTCATCATCGTCAATAGTAGGAACAACAACACCACAAGCAGCCTGGCGTACTTTTAGAATACTCTATTCTTTCAAGCCAATCAGCAATTGAATTCTATCTAAGTTTAAATATCACTAAAATTTTAATTTAGATTTTTCCACAAAAATGTGGAATTGGAAAAGCACCATCGATCCTCAATATACAAAAATGGTTGAGTATTTACAATGAATTCATGAATAGTTTGATTAGGCGTTGTATAATTCCTTTTCATTTTTCTTTTTGTTTCAATTTAACAAATGGCTAATGTTTATCGTAGCTTCTTAAAAATCAGAGATATGTTTCAGAAACGATAAAAATAATATTTCATGTGTAAAGTTTCATAAGAAACAAAGCGAAAATTTAATAAACCTCTATTGCAATTAAGTCAGGCTGAAATAATTTCTTTGAGTGTGCCCTTGCATCTCCGTGTCATTTTATGCAGGTAAAAAGCAATGGATGAAATAGCTGGCGGCATTGTACATTTATATCAGTCTACTGATATAGAATCGGTGTTTGGATTTGTATAGGCATGCCAGCACAGTAGCGGCGATAGTGTTCTGTATAGGACAAAATCCAGTTCTTTAAACATTTTTAAAGGTAAATAAATGTAAGAAAACTAGGGTTAGATTAATCATGTCCGGATAAAAATCGAAATAAAAAAATGCCATTTCGTTTAAATACAGGTCTATCACAGTATTATTTTCCTGGTGTTGATCGTAAGTGACAATTCCTCCATCCAGACAGGATTGAGGCAGTCTCGCGCAAACAAAAAATCAAACAGAGTTATAACTGAACAAACGAACCAGTAACACTAACTTTCAACTAATTATAAATTTTGTAAAATGTCCTTCAGTGGGTAAAAAAACCCAGCTGAGACCGGGTGAAACCTTTTATTTCTTGTTGAATCAGCTGAAAAAATGAGACCCAAATCGAAGACTTAAATATCGATATCAATATATTATTCATTCGTTTCAATTAGATCTGATGTCAAACCTCAAGAAAAAAAAATTGATACTTGATTGCTTTAAATGGGTTAAGAACCACAGAATTTTTTATTTTACTATCTTGAGAACTTATTTTGCGTTTTGACATTGTGTATTAAATTACAACATACTTTTTATTCCATAATTTATTTTATTCTGACATGATTCTAAAACTAGATAAGATAGCGTGTGGGGCATAAACACGAGGGAAAGTAAAGACACGCATAATGCGAATGGTGGATACAAAATTGTACTCGATCTCTGCGCAGAAAAAAAGGAGGAAAAAAAGACTTTAAAAATGTTGTATGATATTTAATCATACAGATATAGTTTTGTAAAAAAAAAAATCAGGTAAATGAAAGTTTCCAAGTTCCCTCTATTACTGAATCAAAGCTTCAACTCAAACTAGACTAGTGAGATAAGGAGTATATTTTTTTTTTCTTGACATCATGATTTTAACTTTTGGGTTAAAAAGCTCCACCACACATACTCATTTTTTACGCCCAACACAGACCAAAGGTCGTGTCCTCGTGCACTATATGGAGCAGCCTGAGCAACTTATCAAATGAAACTTCAGGCTGTCTTTAGGTCGAATAAAAAGCGTTTAAATCGAGACGTTCCAACTAACACTTGCCGTACCCGTTTAGGACTTTTTAGGGCCTGTCTCCGATCAGAGAATAATCACATTCCAACAGAGAAATCTTGGAGGAACTCATTTTCTGATAATACTTTTTCTATCCATTGATATTTCTAATTAAAGTCTATACAATCTACCTTTTATACACTGTTAAATTTTAATGCTGGCCATCGACAAATGGAAAATGATTATATTATTCAGATAATAATGCACTATGGACAGCTGAATTTTAGTTTAAAGAGTGAAGATTATTAAATGAAACAAGAGATTAAGTTACGATTTATCTTGAATCCTTCGAAGTCTTCCATGTCTTCCTAGCGATGTGTCGGTTTATTTTTGCACTCCCTTCATATCTGATGTCGTTTGGAGTCTGCGTCACTCTTTCTGCAACACACTGTAAAAAAAAGCTTTACTTCAGAATTTCAGAAGAATATTCTGATCTTCAAGGAATATGGGAAACATCTTTGATAAGATCACTCTGATCTCTGCTAACCTGGCAAGTCGGCCTGAAAGACGGGTAATAGCTACAACAACTAGTACACTAATCAGCCTGGAGCAAATCTCTTCCCGCGTTGCCAGCTGTTCAGACGCAAGGTTCGACTAAATTATCATTGTTAAAGTATCCTATTTGCGTCATTTTTATTATTTTTTTCTGTTGACAAATGTTTTTTATTTGAAAATTTATTCCTATATAAATATTACTCAGTGTTCCTCTCATTTTTTTAAAGTTTAAGTTGAAATCGTCAACGAGCAAAATCTTAATATCTAAAAATAAAAACTATCTACTCTTTGGCTGTTTTTTTTTTTTTTTTTTTTATAGAATTCAGTATTTTAGGTGAAAAGATTATGCTATTTTTCCGAGATTAAGAATAAACTAATAATGAACAGCAAGTATGTAGAAAGATTAATAAAGAGAGAGTGAGTGAGTGAGTGAGTGAGAGTTAGAGAGAGAGAGAGAGAGAGAGAGAGAAAGAGAGGCACAGACAGACAGACAGACACACACACAGAGACAGACAGACAGACAGATAGGCAGACAGACAGACAGGCAGACAGACAGACAAACAGATAGATAGATATAACGAGGAGTGAACGGTAATTAAAACATGGCCTCTTTAAACGCCCACTTAGAGACCTGCACAAGGTGTGGTTTCTGGGCTTTCCCATCTTACCAGTGAATTATGTTTACAACGAAACTGCCAAATCAATGACCTGTGTTTGGTATTTGGTTTCCCATACCACTGAAATCTGCCCCTGGTATCTTCAAAAATGTGACCATTTGTATACTAATGTCCGTCTGGTCGGCATCTTCACCCGTCGACCAAATCAAGGATGGCAGCTGTGTAGCATTTCAGAAGTGCCGGTGTGGCACGCCACTCCGACCACCCGCCAGGGCAACTCAGAGTCCATCTAGCGTCCACCAAACAGACTCTAGAGTCTGTCTACAGATCCTATCTACGCGAAACAACCCTTTTAGTAGAGGAATTTTCGTGTATTATGGATTATAGACATTTTCTTCGGATTCATTCCAAATAGCCTTGATCTACTTCCTGCATGTCCATGTGAAATTTCTTTAAAATAGTCGAATTGACTCGAATGTTTTATGGTACAAAGTTAAAAGTTACGGAAGAATATCCTAATCTAATCTAGATCTAGATCTCTATCTACTTATTTTGTTGAAAGTAATTCAATTTAGATTCCTTTTGGCCGAAGTAAATTCTAGATCTTGGTCTTTATATCAAAGTCATCCATCTGCTATGCCTAGATGCCCACTAACAAATCGCAGGCGTGCCCAAGAATCTAATAAAGAGCCTTGGGCAGCAATATTTCAATCAACGCATTCCCCATCGTGGTCCTCTTAGTTAGCGTTCCCCATCGTGGTCCTCTTAGTTAGCGTTCAGAAAACCAGGCCACGGGGTATTGCAATGTTCAAGTTGTTCTACAATTACTCCCTCTTTTCGTTCTGCTCCGGAGTTCATATAAAAATCCTCTATTTGGAGATTGTCATTAATCTAGGTGCTTTTGAGAAAACGAGACTATGACAGTGTCTTTGCTTTAGCGTTTGCAACACTTGGAGCTTATGAAGATGTTTTTGCTTTCTGGAATAAAATTATTCTTATTTAGAACGTGTGGCGAAGTAAATCATCAAAATGGTACTTAGGCATCTAGATCTAGCACCTTAAAATAACATTGTGATAGTAGAAAATCGTATGTTTCCCGACAGTTCGAGTTACATAAATAAGATAAATAAGGAGCCAGTCGGTACGAACTAAAATATACTCATTCAACGATAAAAAAAATCGTGTGTATTTATAACATAAAAGGAATCAAACAGCATTCAAAATCTAGTGACATGCCGAACAACCCCCCCCCTGTGGAAAAAAAAAAAAAAAAAAAAAAAAAAACAAAAAAAAACAAAAAAAAACCATGATTGTGGTTTATGAAGGGACGGCGCGTGTCGTGTGAATTTATAACATAAAAGGAATCAAACAGCATTCAAAATCTAGTGACATGCCGAACAACCTAATCCAATCATAAGCTCCTTCTGTGGAAACATCTACACATAATATTAACTAACGACAATTGACAAAATAACCAACCGGGTCCAAAAATTATTTCAAAACAAATCAAAGACACGTAGGATAGACTAGATAAAAGAAAATTAAAAAAAACGGAATGATATTGTTACCTTGAATATCATTTTTTAATAGATTGGCTCGTTAGTAATGTTCTTAAACGTTCCATTATCTTAATACTAAAGGGAGCCCTTTTTTCTAATTTTCCAATTATCCAAATGACATGGCCAATGCATACTCGTCAATCGATTGTCTCAATAAAGCGTATGAATTGTAATGTACCAATATGGATGTTTAAGAAATTGCTACAATCGGACAATTACTAAATATTAAACCACGGTGTTTGAATTATTTCATATATTTATCCAAAAGATTATTACGCTTTGAATTGTTGAATTACAATGTTAAAAAGCAAATCTTGAATAAATGATTACGAAAATGGAAAATGGAAAATGTTTTTTTTTTTAATCTATTGAAATATTACTTGGCTGGCGAGTCTCTTCAACCAGACGACTTAAAATAATCCAGGCTTTGTTGAAACATATTCTAGTTTTCGTAATCTATTTCCTCCTTTTTATGAACAGATTGTTTTTCCATTAAAAACATCAGAGCGAATTATAGTTGTACTTTGGCTAGCGACTTTAATAAAGAGGAAGGGCTTTCTGTCAATAGACAAAAAAGGTAATTGTTAACTTTCACTGAGAAAAGTTCAGCTTTTTACTTGGTGTTTTTTTAATTTTAAAGGGTTTCGGGCATGCCAAAAATACAGTCTTCTCCCATCAGGAAGGTATCTTGTTATTTACTCTCACAATAGTTCCATTGCCATATTACTATGTCACAAAGTTTTTT
>RQTK01000816.1:57885-74270 GCA_003991915.1 Elysia chlorotica
AGGATAGCCAGCACGTAGAAAGATACAAACGATGGGGTCGTATTTCAGCTATCATAGATGGCCATCTGTTTTTCCCTTAACCACAAGTGTTTTTCCCTTAACCACGTCGACTGGATAGGTATCAGCTGAATTTTGAAAATGTAACTAAAATGCAATTGGCATGTATATTTTAAGTACAAAGATAAATTAAAACTGTGAGTTCAGCTCACAATCTGAAGACAAATCAACAAGTCTCAAAGTTACGAACGATTAAACTGGATTTTCAAATTTGTATAGACGTTTTCCAGAAATACCATTACAACAATCCTTCCTAAAAGATCATCATACAATTTGATACCACGTTCTTTTCTTCATATCTTTTACTTTAAGAAAAATATATATATATAATATATTTAACTTTAATATCGAATGCAAAGTCTTTTTTATGCTTCAGAGCCGATTTGCGAAATAAATTTCAATAATTGTGTTATTTAAAAGACGTAACGATGCTGTCTATAAGTGTAGAATCTTTCTCATTGTTGGATTTATTCTTTAAATTTTAAATTAAACCAACTATTTTAATTTAATCTATTTTTATCATGACACGGACGCCTACGTAAAAGATTAAGACCGTCTTTTTATCACACCTTTTTTGATGACACGTTATCGTCATTACAAAAGCCAATAGTTTAGCATCTTTCCCCATACGCTTTCTGATAAAGTGTTTTATTTTTTATTGCTATGTCGATGGTAAACTTTTATCGTGTATGTTTTTTTTAAAATAGAACATGACAACTTTTTGTTATATGATTCGCACCAAAGGTAACACTGATTTTAGCAGTGATTCAGATTTTGTTTTAAATACAAAAAGGGCAAGTGCATTATTAGGCAAACAATTGGAAAAGATTTAATAGAAAAAAGAGTTACATGTTATTGCGTCCCTCTTTTTCGAGTACTCGATCAAAAGTTGAAGCGGAAAATATGAAAAAAAATTGTTATGAACATGTTTGTATTCATAAAAATTAATCAATATCAAATCGATTCAATAAAGGTACTTAGCTTACAGATTGTGATTACAGTTGGTAAATATTTCAATACAGTTTTGACGAGAGAAAAATGGGCACGGTCAAAACGTGCGTTTATTTCTGTTGTAATGTTTATAGGTAAATGTGTATTTTTTATCACTGAGAGAATTTCAATCGTTACAATTTTTAAATGCGAAGGCGTAATCCCCTTCTTAGACCCTCGAGTTAGCGTAGGTCTTAAAAAAAGGGCACAATGACGTTTACCATAATTTTACCTCTAGGATAGTAACCTTTCGTCCCACTAAAACAGAAACCGTGTAGACCATTTCTGAAATGAACGTCTGTGTCTGTATTATTGTCAGTGTCAAAAGTGCTCGGCAATCAGCGCTGCTCAACAGCTCATCAGACAAGTTCTCTGAAAGTCTGGATAAGTGGATCTATAAATTATCGCCCGTAGACCCGGCTCACACAGCGCTCTCTGCCTCGCTGAGAGCGTGAGTCTGCCAGATGGAGTGAGCGCTCACACCACGTGACCAGCGGGGTAGCCGCCCACGCCCCCGCCTCACCCTTGCCTGATTGAAGAGAGGGAGAGAGAGAGAGAGAGTGCTTCCCTGGCGTTTTCAACCAATTCAACAGAACTTTCTCCATGACTAGAAGTCTCTTACTTTAATGTCATGCGACACTCACAAGTTTATGGGACATTACCAACACATTATGACAAAATAATGTACACGTGTGAAGTTTCTTCTTTTACCCTTTTAAGCATAGATAGAAATGTAAGAATGTATTGGATGTTGTGAGAATAAGAGATGTTCTAAATTTAACAGTATTACTAATTCTATCCACCCTTAAAGTATCAGTTATTATCTATAAAAGTGAATAAAATTACTCTGAAATTTAGTATTCAATATGGAAGGTGAAAAGGTGAAAAGTTAAAACGAGTAACATGCTATTTTTTTAATTTGTGCATGAAGTTTCATTTTTTATGGGACATACTTTACACGTTTCGAAAGGTTGGTAAACCAGTGCTACAATATATTTATGTTGTGCTGCTATTTTTACTTTCTTTCGTTCTTCCTTTTTATCTTTATAATAATGCACTTCTTAAGTTTCAAAATACACTACTACTACCTGCAACTGTTGTTCAGAAGAACTACATACGGTTTAGTGCATTCCGTGCGCTTACCCCAGAGAGTCGTGATTTGGTCTCTGCCATTATTTTTCAAAAGAAGAATAACTTAAATTATTTTCTTGGGCATAATTCTTAGTAAATAGAAGAAACACTCATTTAAGTCGCCTTCACCACAAAATAAATTTATAGAGTCATTATCATGGCCCTATAAACCAATGCAAAATCAACTTCTGTATCTAAGAGGTATAAAAATGCCAGCTGAATGTTTTTTCTATTTGCCATCATTCATACAAACACAATTATATGGGACAGCAGACGCTCAAGGTGGTCGAAAACCAACTTGCATTTGGAACTCCGATTGAAGAAAATATATTTTTGTATATCTGGTTTTAAATCTCCGTAATATTTGCGTGGGATTATTAACCAAGACAGTCCCGGTTTTTGAACAGCTTCATTTACAATAACAAAAGATCTATCGGAATATGTCCTCTGGTTGTATTGCAAAGTTGTCTTCTTAATTTTAAATATTATCACTACTTTAGTCAAAGAAATTCTATTTTACACTTTGTTTTATATTCCATCAAGGGTCTAACTGTGAAAAAATGTAATGAATAAAACGTAAGTTCCAACCAAAAATCATACAATTTAATAAATTACAATGTTATATCGCAGAGAAAGTTTTCATTATTTTGTTTTAAATCAAATTGTTTAAGCCTCGTTTTAAGCCACTCACATTGTTGTACTCTAGATAACATGTTTCAAACCGTTTGACGAAAGATAAAGCCAATATGTATTGTAGCTGCTTTTCTATTCCAAGATTACTTTTATTGATTTTTTTTTACAAAGATATCTTTCAAAGAAACAAAATAGCTCTTTAAAATGGAATTTTTTGGGTTTTCTTAACTCTTAAAAAACTCTTGCCTCTGTAAAGCGTATGATATGATAATAACTCCATAGTCTGCTGCAACCATTTTATTACCATCAATAAAAATACTGAACAGAATAAAAAACTTCAGGTACTATTTTCACTCCCAATACTACAACAACAACAGCTACTACTACTACTACTACTACTACTACTACTACTACTACTACTACTACTACTACTACTACTACTACTACTACTACTACTACTACTACTACTACTACTACCACATATTATTATTATTATTATTATTATTATTATATTATTATTATTATTATATTATTATTATTATCATTTCACTTGTGTTGTCGTTTAAAGATTAACATTTTGGGATAATAATGTTTTTTGTCAAACTAGAATATATAAGTTTAACTGTAGTTATTTTGTCAATTTTGAAGTCTCCAGTATTTACTTCCGAAACTTATGACATGTTTGAAAAATTTTCATTTTATAATCAGATCCTAAATTTTCTATTCGCGGTGTGCGCTCAAATAATAGGTTTTTATACATGAAGTAAAAGTGTCGTTTCTTAAATTTTGCTTTTAATAATAATATTGTCATTGTTATATACTGGATCAGCATGAGACCCTCTCATAGACATTTTTTCCACCTAGGATTGAAACGACCTCTTAAGTTAACCCGGGAATAATCCGTTCTGTTTATGAACAGACGAAATTATGCTATCGATAGACATGATATTTTACAAACGCTCATTCTGATATAGTTCACAGCTTTCTTCGAAAGTAAATTTTGCTCATCCGTTTCTATAAAAGAATTAAATATTCAATAAGGATGTTAGTAGTTCACATTGTTTTGTACTTAATTTCTTTAAAACTTTGGGATTGTGCCTGTTTTATGTTAGTTCTTTTTGCACCCTGCAAAATGAAAATAAGGAATACCATCGAGTGTATTTTCCAAAACCATTTTTTTCTTAGGCAACGTGAAATGTTTCCTATGAAAGCATAGCTGCCTTCACAGTTCGTTTAACAAACCCAAATATTTTCGCTTTCTCACACCCCTTATGAAAATAGTAATGGGAACGGAATTTGGGCCAAGGACTGGGCTTAATGTGAAAATAATACAATTCGTGAACTGGCTATTATCATAACAAGAAAGTAAGGCATTTCGTCATCTTTCGATCCCGTCTATAATGAAGTTTCTTTTCACCATTTATGATTTGCTGATTCTAGTCGTCATTCTTGATACTTTAAATAACAAGCTATACTCTTTATTTATCTATGGAACCTAAAACATCATAAGTCTAGACTTACATCTCAATCCCACCAGCCCTCTTCTTTTAACCTTGAACGACAATGTTGTTACTCTTGTCTAGTTTTGATTTGGCTTAGATTTTTAAACTTTTTCAAAGCTATCTTTCTGTTTATTTTCTCAAATCGGAGAGGACTTTTTAATAAACATTTCGATCTTTTTTCCATTTTCTGTCGACAAACAATCTCCTCGATTCCCCACTAAGCAATGGATATTTTTTCTGGTGTTTCTTTGAGATTTCACAGTAATCAAAATTTCAAAGAGTATTTTAAAGCATAGATAATCTAAGCCTTGTGGATCTATGAGATTTTGTAAAATGCATATCAAATAAGTATTTCAAGGTAGGTAACTAGACTCAAATTAATTTGACTCAAAGAAAAGTTATTGACAGAACAATTTTTTCGTTTGCAGCAAACAATAATTTCCACCAATTGATACAGTTGTTATTTAAAAAAAATATTAAAAAATATAAATCTCGTTCATTCTTTCGAAGCCAAGAATAAAAGAACAGTGTCTTATAGAATATAAACCATAATAAGATTATATTTTAGTAAAGGAGGAGTAAAAGTGGCTGAAATTCCTATCTCTGTTCCGGTCTTTGAACAATTCAACAACTGAATGGAAACCTCGGACCTTTTTGGATAGAAATATTTTTTTGTAAACTGTAGATAAGAAGTTGAACATAATGCCTCAACATGTTTCTTCTTTTTTCAATTAATTTTGAAAAAAAAATATCCTGTGAGTGTGATAGTACAATGAAAGGGAAGATACTTTTAGGGAGGGGAGAGGGGGAAAGGGGAGGGGGCGGACGCAGATTCCTTTTCTTTATAGACCAGAATGTGCAGTAAGGCAAGAGTGATATAGCATCCACTTTCACTAGTTCCGATTGCCCAAGTGCGAAGTTATGCCCTCTTTCTTAACTGGGTTGTTGAGACGCTGTCAGCCACGGGTTACGGCCCCTTAGATCGACAGGCACTGCTAGGGGTCATAACTCTGACCGCTTCCTCCTCAGCCCATTAATTCGGTTAGAGTTAGATGGCGCAGAATAAAGTAGGATATTTTTCTTCAATTAGCTATGGGTGACCATTTCAGCCACATATCTAACGCTCCGCAAACCTCATCCATTCTGGCAAAAACTCGATTTCATTAACTTGAGAAATTAAGGGCGGGGCGAAGGGCAAACTCTGTAGGTAGGACCGCAAGACAGAGAAATACTGTAAAATTTTAAAGCGTGCAAAAGTACAACTCTGCTTCCCCGCAGTAGAGTTTAGAATCAACTCATATTATAATCATTCTATATAGTATCTGCAATCCCAATCAATTCTTTCAAATCGGTTTACTTTTTGGGTGAAATGGTGGGATGCATCTGTCAATTAATCCCTTTTTTAAACTGTCACTAAAAAAAGTTATTTTGTAAGTATACCTTGCATTTTTAATTGAAACAATGCAATGCATTTACAAATCAGTTGTTGTTAATCTAAATAATTCCCACTACAATCTAATTTGATCTACGTGAACTCATTTTTTGTAATCCATGAGAGTGATCCTTTAAAAATATTACCAATGTATCTAAAGGTGAAACAAACTATTCAAAAATTTTTCTTTTGTTAGAAGACTTAAAAATGATTGAAACAATATTATGAAACTGGCTTGTATAATCACAAAAATAAACTAGTATATATATATATATATATATAATATGCATGCTTCATGGCATGATAGAACCAACCGGTTCTGTGGGTGGTGCATTCCTGTTGTTTGTACTATCTAGCGAGTGTGGTTGTATTTTCCAGTTTATTGACTCCGGAAAGGGAAAGACTCAAACAATGTAGTATTGAAAATGTGCGTTGTGACGTAAAAAAATTAATGCCAACATAAAATAAACAAAACTGAAACTTTTGACCGCATTGCATTTCGGATACTTTTCCAATTTGAGTCTACTAATATCATCTGCGCTGTCTACAGGAAAAAAAAATTATCACTTGGTAGATGGTGTAATCAGGAACTCCATAGGAGATAGGGAACTGAGGGGCAGCTGTCAGAGTATGTGTGATTACATCCAGCCACCAGAGGCCTGGATTACTCTCCAGAGACTTTTTTTAACCACAGATCAATCAATGGTCATAAATCAAAGTCGAGTCATCAATAGAGCATTCAGCTGCCTGCTTGAGCGCGCAATTTTGTTTTTAATTGAAGGCGTCTCAAAGTCATTGATGTAAGAATTAGGCTATACATCTACAACACTTGATAATCTAAAATTTGTAAAATGTAGAGATGATTTGAAAAAAGATGTAAGCTAGATCAGTGGCATTTCAGTTCTCTCCCTCTATATAGTTATGTATCGATTTCTAAAGTATTATTTTCTCAACAGAATAGTATTTCATTTTCACTACTATTTGATTCTTTCATCGAATACTTGATATTCCTGTTTGTAATTTTAGGGCATGCTGGTTAACCGTTTTTGAACACACAAACATTTTTTTTGGGTTAGAACGCAACAAGAATTTCAGATAAATCGTTATAGCATTGGAAATTATGAAGTCTAAAATCAGAGGAAGAGTAAAATCTTAAATTGCTGCATAAGCAAACTTTTTTGTTTGTTTGTTATTTGATATAGACCTGCAAAAGACACATTGAGAATTTTTGTTAATATAGTCGGGTTTAATTATATCTGTTTTAAAGAGGGAGGGGAAAACGCGCTCAAAGAAAATAAAGGCCTTTATATGGGCCGAGATCTTGTTATTCCAGTATGCACTGGTCAGTAACAGTCACGGACTAAATAGATGGGAGGCATTGAATGATAACAAATGGTGCAACTGGCGAAGAAAGATGACAAAGATTAACCGAGATGACTGATCATATTTTATCACTTTGGTGGATCATCTGGGGATTTCACGACAGATTATGGTCTTACTTTAATCCAAATGATTTCTATGTTCAAGGAATAAAAAAAAACTGGCACTGTTGTTTTTTATATATGGTGCATCTACATTCCAAAACCGTATCTTAATAATTTTTAGGTTTTTAGGTTTCTAACCGTAGTTAAATGTCCCATTATATTATGTCCCATTCATGACGCTGTTAGCTAAGATTCCTGCACGAAGCATGCCCTGCCTGATTCCATCCCTGCGAGCTTGTGTGAAAGTCGCGGTGTTAAGGCGATATGGAACTTCAGGGCGCTAAAAGATGGATTGGATTTTAAGAAGACAATATTATTATTAAGAAGAGATACCATGCTATTAACGAATCACCGTGTTTTTGTTCTCGCAAATAGCGCAGGTTTTTTATTTCTTTTGTTTTCGCAGATATTGTAATATACGAGATAACTTTGTATCATGTCTTTGACAATATTTCCCTTTGTGCTCTTTGGCACCACGCTTACCTCCTACGTATCAGTGTGTTTAAACCATCCAAGTCACATGCACGTTTATTGCGCTATAGTTAGTAACAACTCTTTTATTTAGTTTTAAGGATGTAATAAATATGTAGTGGGCATTGCTTTTTGTATCTTTCCTTTTTTTCTCTTTCTTTGCTAACGTTTCTCTGCAGTGAAGGATATGCGTTACATGTTGCATGTAGAGATGATAAAGTACTATCTGAAATATCTTGTTGATGAAATGATTTTTAGAGAAAAAATATTATACTCGTATTTCACTCTCCAGATTTCGACGGTGAGTGTTGCAATACGGGTGGAACTGACGGCAGAAGCTGACAACTTTTGAGAAGCAGAATCAATCAAGATTACGACGTCTACATGTTGCAATGAACAATGGCATATTTCTTGACATTGAACATAAACTATAGATCGTTCTTTGCATACTTTTGGTTATACTAAATTTTCCTTGCTGTATATTATTTGAAATTGACAACGCTGTTCGAATCGCTACTTAGTTCTCAAACTCCCGCAAAAATTTAGTAAACGATAAAACAACGATTAAAACATCAACTCTTAAATACACTTACACACACTATTTTGATACGGCAGAAAGACCCTGCCGAAATTTGTTCAAATTTCGAAAACAAGAAAAACTTACAAAAAGTTAGACCACGAAAGTTTTTAAATGACTTTGTCTAAAACTCATTTCAAACTACCTATTGAAAATTGTGCAATTGTGTGACTTCAAGAAGGGCTGTGTGTCTGAAACTCATATCAGTTACGCACCGCTTGGATTCTACTGTGTGCCACCTTTTAAGGTTTTCCTTAGTTAAAGATTTACTGTGACAGCTCGGCAGCGGAAGAAATCGGCTGAGTTCACGAGGAAATAACCTTTGGGATGCCATTAACAAGATGACCGAGGTTGGATGTACGCATGCGTCATGCTTTGCGGGACATTTCATCGCGTGACTCCGCTTGTCTTGCTTGTATCCTGTGCAGGTAAGCGGATCAACATCATAATGACGTTCGGCTCTCCTCCTTTGGTGGTCGATTAAAACCTATCGTTACATAATGTCTCAATTTTCGAATCGATTGTACTAATCAATAATTATCACAACGGCGGGTGCTTTCCGTCGCGCTGTGTGTGTGTGTGTGTGGGGGGGGGTACCTTTGACGTATAATTTAGGTAGTGTATGTTTTATTGTTGTAGCGAAGCCAGTGTAATTTTCAACGTTTTTTTTCAGATTTGTTTTGAAATTGTATCGAAAACCGTCTCCCTCCAGCCTCCAGTTTAGACATTGTTTTATTATTTAAGACACTGGTGAAGAACATGCTTATCTCTAATATTTTTTCGCCACCTTCGGTTTTAATTATTGTTCACTGTATGGGGTAATTGACCTCTATAACTGAACCACTCTCTATCTGAAACTAAAGCTGTTGCACGTGTTAAGGTCTGGGGTGATACTAATCTATTTTGATTGAACTCTGTAGAACAAAATCTTTTCAGAAGCTTGCTTAGCGTATTTTGATTCATTTCGGCGATAAAAGGCACCCAGTCTGGTCATTAAATGACTTGTTATTTAATAGATTTTTCGGTCAATAATGTTCTGCAATTAAGTGGATGAGTTGTAAGAGCCGATCCCAATTACTTGCGTGTGTGTACATGGAAATTGTTAGGACTTAAGATAAGAATCACTGAATGCTCAAATCCTATCTAAAAATAATCATTTCGATGTGTTTTCACAACACTCGCTCACGTGTAGCGGCTTTTCTTTCTCAGAGATACCTGATCTTTTTACGCATTATAAGCAACATTTAGACCGTGAAAACTTCTGCCTGGAGATCGTATTGAGCAGCATGTACTCTTGCTAAAGACTAAAATAGTGCCCTATTATTAGCTTCCCACTATCAATATATTTTAATGAGATAGAAACAGGTTTATAATGTTCATGAGATATCGATAAACTGTCGTCAAAAATAATAATATGGTAGTTTGAATTCACATGAAGTGACACTTTTTGTTGTGACTGTAAAAAATAGGATGTATTTATTCTGGGGCCGCCTGTAGTTTAAAGGCTAGTGCTCTTTGAACATGAGGAGGGGGTCAGGAGTTTGAACCTCACCTGGCCATCTATATTTCGGTATATTATTCTTCTGAATACCTACGAAAGTAACATACTAATCTGACACTTTTTTTCTTTAATTTCTAAAATCAAATTTTAACATGCCCTAAACTAGGACACGCAACAGTAAGCAATACGGTTTCACAAAACATTTTGACATTACCAGGGGTAAATGCTTATACTATAGTTTTCAAACTATTTGTATGCTTGTCTATTTTATGAGATGGTCGAGACTAAAAATACAAAAGATCATAATTTTTTTTGCTTAACTATTCAGAGCTCGTTCTTTATGCAGAGAATAACATAGTTCTGTTCTAATTTAGAATGGCTATGTGTAGTTGAGCAGAATAATTTACAGTGTGAAAGTCAACTGGACGGGTAGGGGCAAATGTGTGGATATTTTAAACTACAACATAAAAAAATCGAAGTTAGAACAGAAATTTAGTAAAAAAATCAATTCGTTTCTATAAATGGAAGAAATAGAATCAGTTGCAATGAAAAAACAAAGACTATCATTTACCAACAAATAAACACCAAAAAAAAACATACAGATATGCAATACTTGTTTGAAAAAAAAAGAATTCCTTCATGGCGTGTCTTTCAATGAATTTCAAATTGCTATCTCGATTTACTTTAGTATCGATGCAGAATATTATCCTTATTGTGATGGAGCTAAGCCCAAAATTGAGTGTCAATAGATCTACGTGAACATAATCTTAAAGTTATGCAAACACTCTCCATTTTTCTCATTTAAGCATATTGAGTAATTATATAGTAACTTTATAGTAACTGATAGTAATTGAGAAGAAAACCCTTAACCATCCGACATAATGCATCAATTTGACGAAAGGATACACTACAAAATGCAATTTAAACTTGAGTTGGTTTTAACGTCCAACGTCAGTGCTATAGGCTTTATCGTCTCACAATTTTATGTGCTGCCACGCTCGCGACAGGGCGGGGATACCATAACTCCTGTTTCAGCCGACCACATTAAGTTGACACCGATCCAAACCACGACACCTCTTGCGTCGGAAGCTGATGTTCCACTCCAGGGCTACCGTGCCCCCCTCCCCCCAAGAATGCGGATAGAAACAAATAATGCCAACTACAAAGTGTAGATCACAGATTATGAAGTGAAGGAGCAGATCAATTAAAAAAACACGATATAAAACTTATTTTAATAACATACACTTTCCAGACAAATCAATCTCTCCCTTTTCAATGACAACAAGCTTAGAACGCGTTCACCATTGATATTTTCCCAATCCATACTGTAAATTTCACGCGCATTTGAAAAATACCTACCCTGTTCCTGTTCCGTCAAATTACAATACTTCAGTTTTCGGAAACTTGCTGCCATATTTTGCAGCTTGTGCACATTTTTCTGGAATGCAAATGCATGCTCTTTGTACACTTCCAAATGGCTGTTTATATTTCTACGATTCCATTATCCTGTGTTGCAGATCATGTACGGGACATTCTCCGGTTCACCCACAACAAACATTGATAGCCAATGATAACGCACACACTGCACTGTTTCGTTATAATGTTTGGTTTAATGTAACATTAGAAATGTCAATAAATTAAGTCTACTTAAAGAATTTGAATAGTTTATAAAAATACCTAACGACATGTGGGTATATATATATATATATATATATATATATCCAAACAAAAGAACAAAAATAGAAATAAAAAAACAAAAAGGCAAAAACAAAAACAAAAACAACTTAACAAAAAATCCAACAACAAACAAACACAAGTGTACAATGATGTTATATTATCTGCGTTTTTCACAGCATGAAAGAGTTGGTGCATCTCGTCGTGAAACCATAATTATTTAATTCATAGAGGTATAAATTCTGGAGAGACATAATTCTGAGTTGTAGCACAGTCCAAATAAAAATCTGTAGTCCTTCAGCTTTGTCCACCCCACAATTCCCACAAACTTTGTGGGTTCTCAACCAATACCGAAATTTAAAAACTGCAAATATTTTCACAATGTTTAATCTTCGTTTTTGAAAAAAAAATTATTATTGTTCATTATGCATGTTTCTTTCGCAACCTCATACTGCCATAACACGACATGGATATACTACATTAGCAGAAAGAAATACATCAGAAGGTTTCGAAAGAGTGCAATAAAGGCGATGCTATCAGTCAACGTCAACATGCTGTTTGTAGCAGTGCAATATGGAGGTTTTTATATTATCAATTGCATATTTGCATGTCCACAGGGCAAAATAATATTTGACGCTTTCGATCAATCAAAACAATTCGAAAAATGGTTTGCCTTCTTTGAAGATAAACGTTTTCCTCTAACAGTGAAGGGCGTATTATACGAAAACATCCTTTCTCATATCGCCTTCACAATTTGTTATATTCGTGTTTATAAGAAACTAGTGATGGAGAAACAAAGTATTGATATACATGTTGTGGTTAATGTTAATTAAAATATTGGTAGTTGTTGTCTTCTTCGTGTAGTTTTCTTTGTATTTTTGTCATTATTGCTATTGTGTCTGTTTTATTAGGTCTAGTTTTATATGACCTTTCTTTTCCATTCGCACAGCTGTTAACATCGTTGATGAATGTTTTGTTGTGTTATTCGTTGTAACAACTGTTTATTGAATTAAAACAGCCCCCTGGAGTGAGCAGTGAAATGCTAAATAATTAGATATTATTGCTACGATCCTCATGCTGAGATCATCTACAGTTCTCTTAGATGTTGATTGCAAATTAGATTTGGTGCAAATGATACTGTTAGCAGCGGCGAACACCGGACTTTGGTTTAAGGCTTAAGACCTGGGTATCTCACAGTGTTAGGCCTTCAAGTAGTCAACGCTGAGTTCAATACTAAGTGCGTCGTATCTAAACCACTCACAATGAAGCTCACAAGGGCGACATAATTATTGTCTGTTGTAGAATAGTTCAATACTCCACGGATTAATTAATTGACCTACCCTGCTCTCTCTCTCTCTCTCTCTCTCTCTCTCTCTCTCTCTCTCTCTCTCTCTCTCTCTCTCTCTCTCTCTCTTATATTTATATAATTGTTTGAGACAGCGAGATAGAGAGCAGAAAGAAAGAGAGAGAGAGAGAGAGAGAGAGAGAAGAAAAAAGAGAGGAGGGGAGGATGTGAAGGGGCGAAGGCAAGCAATTGTAATCCTTTTGAGGGTTGTTCCAAAACAAAACGGCAGTAAGTTCGGTAATTGAAGTGTGCATTCATGAGTGAGATACACATATAAAATGAGTTGTGCCATGGTATACTGTTTCTTCAACAAAGAGATATCGAGAGAGAGGGAGGGAGAGAGACAGAGAGACACAGAGAGACAGACAGACAGACAGAGAGAGTGAAGGTGAAGGAGGCAAAGAGAGGGACAGTCAGAAAGAGAGAGGAAGACAGAGACAGATAGCAACAAAGGGACACGGGGAGATACCCACGGACAGAAACAGGGAGATATACTGATAGACTGAGAGTCATTCAAATCAAAAGAGGTAGACGACTAGACAAACAATCAAAGGAGCGAGGGAAAAAAACAATAGAGGTATAGAGTGGGAGAGAACTCAATTTGCAACGAAACAATGCGATGAAAGAATTGGATCGAAGATCGGCGTAAAGGAAAGCAACAACGCCTGCAGCTTTATTAAACAATGAAGACTCCTCATTGGTGTGCAAAATGCACTGAAGAAACATTTCACGGCAGATAAAACGTATCAAGTGAGGCACAAGGGGTACGTAGCTCACGTCTCATCGTAACAATATAAGAATAAGAAGGCTTACAATGAGACCTAGGCTAGGTCATGTTTGTGCATTCTGCCTTAGATGTCGAAAGTCAGAATAATGATGATTATATTACGAGAAATATCTTTAAAAGCCATTTATTTGGCGGGACTTGTATTTGAAAAAAGGTTTTCTTCTTTTCAACAGTTTCAAATACAGCTTCCCATAAGAGTTCTATTAAGTGGGGTTTTTTTTTCAAATTTAAAAACGCTTTTTTTCAAGAATCAGATTTGACAGATATGGTTTTTATTTTGTATCATACTTTTTCTAATTTAATGTTATGACCTTTATATCACTATTCTTCATCCCAGAGACTCCGCAAAAGAACTATATGAATTAAAACAATTATTGTCTAAAATGCAAGCTTTTAGTAGCAAAAGGTGTAAGAAATTTGAACGGGTTGTTTATGCAAAAAATTATTTAAAGGTAGTTATTTGCATATTTAAAGAAATATATTATTGTAATATATAATAAATTGAAAAAGATTAGTAAAGCTAGATATATGAACGAGTTGGGAAGAGAGATAGACAAGGAAATGCGATAAAAAAGAGAGTGCAGAGGAAATTAGATAGAGAGATAAAGGGGAGGGGGAGAGAGCGGGAGAATAATTGGTTGAGAAGGTTAACATTGTAAAATGGAAGGATATTCACAGAGCGTGTAAGTAGTAAAGGAATGAGTACAGAAGGGAGGAAAACAAACACATAGTACGTCAAATAGCTACACCAGTATCATTGTCAGATGTATTTCTATATTCTTTATTGACAATCGACAAAATATCTAATAGTGCAGACGACCGAATCAGACACTCTTTAAGATCAGATCTTGACATCTCTACACAAAAGAGCTGGGACATGCACTCGGAAAAATTGTAAACCGTTAGAGCATTTTTGTTTGCTGTGGAGATGTAGAGAGGCAGAATTATATAAAATCAGTCTCGAGGGGCCAAAGGCTAACACACATTCTGATTTAGTTATAATGGCAAATACATTAGACATTTCTGCAAGGTCTTGAAAAAGCAGAGACGCTCTAAGGATTGGATGCAAGACACTACAAGAAAGATGTGCCTGATAGTTTGCGAGATGTGGTGAGGTTATTGAGGAACAAATTGTATTACCTTCCTAGCATGAATTGGGTTATAAATGGCGAAAGATCATAATTCTTTCACAGTAAGATTGTTTTCCTATCTCATTATGAGAAAATAATGTTTCTTTAAGTTTAAAACACAATCTGTGTTGGGAACAACTGAAAATTGTCTTAACAAACAAATATGAAAATCGATTATCAGGTTTTTAGAGCCGTTTGGTGAAGGGAAACTTGTGAAATAAACATTACAACTAAAACTTCCTTAACATTTAAAACAGAAGTTTTAGTAACACTATATCACTTCCTGGTTAATATAAAACATCAAGGGACGTAATTTTCTTTTAGTAAAATGGAGATACAAATGTGAATAAATGTAGAAATTATGTATACGTTCCAATTTTTCTAAAGGCAAAGAATGTTAATATTTTCTGATGCTCCTCTTAAAACCAATGGTCTTGGAAATAATTATCTTACTCTCACACATGAATATTATCACAGTAATCTGTTATTTTCAATGAGTAGAACATCTTATTGGGGAATTATGTGCTGTGTCTTAGGTATCATTGCAATTAGGTATTTTAACTAAGTGTAGTAAAATTGTATTTTTTTTTAACTCATTTTTTTTCAACTTCATGTAGTATCCAGCTTGGATTGCAATTTCGAATATTGAATATTGAAAAAAATTAATAGACGTCTATGTGGAATTACTTGTTTGTGTACGTGTAAATATATAGGTCTCCAATCCTTATACATAGAGGAAATATTATTTAAAAACATCAAAAATCTTATTAGGATCCTTTAAGAAAAAGAATTAAACCAACTAAATAATTGAAAGCGTTATGAACCTTCTTTATCAATGTGTGGCGAACATGTTAAGTTAAACTGTAGCTTGGTAAAAATTGACGTTATTGTAGAAGTTAGAAAACAGTATTTGTGTTGTTTGTTGTCTTTTATGGTAAAATTTTAAGGTATGTGTGTCTCATAGTAGTGGAACTTGTAGACTAAGCTGATATTTCTTAATAGAATCGAAAACTATTTCTAATGCCGTGTAAAAATTGCCACATATGCTCTATGAATAACGCGATAACTACGTAACTAACTCGAGATATAGATATGCAATTGACGCGATACCTACGTAATAAAGGCGAGATATGGAGATGCAGTTGACGCGATACCTACGTAATGAAGACGAGATAAATAGATATGCAGTTAACGCGATACCTACGTTATGAAGACGAGATAAATAGATATGCAGTTGACGCGATACCTACGTAACTAAGACGAGATATAGAGATGCAGTTGACGCGATACCTACGTAATGAAGATGAGATATAGAGATGCAGTTGCCTCAATAAGGAATAACTATAAGGAAAAGCTCCTGGTGATTAAACAATTTCAGGAAACCAGGAAAGCAGCTTACCGACATGCTAATCTTAATCACATTTTCAAAAATATTGGTACATTTTATTGCTCTGTAAACTGGTAAATTGAAGTCAATTTAGTTAAATCGTAACAACTCTATTATGTTTTATTACTTCCAACCGATGTGCCTTCTATAGTTTAAGAAAGGTATTTAATAATGAGCTATTGTTTGTTTTATTTATAAAGATTACATTACTACTACTACTACTACTACTACTACTACTACTACTACTACTACTACTACTACTACTACTACTACTACTACTACTG
>RQTK01000816.1:74528-98631 GCA_003991915.1 Elysia chlorotica
ACTACTACTACTACTACTACTACTACTACTACTACTACTACTACTACTACTACTACTACTACTACTACTGCTACTACTATTTTTATTATTTCACAACCGAGGACAATATTGTGGTGCTTTCTGATGGCGGAGCAAAAAAGTTCCTATCAGTGTAGCTTTCGTAACTTTGCGGTCCTTAATAATTATTCTGATCAAGTAAAAGCAGAACCGACGTGATTTAGAAACGTCCACCAGGCCCCGAAAGATTCTCCAAACTTTGGTCAGCCGCATGGCAAACTGCACTTGAAAGTCTCGCTTAACCAGTTTTGTCAGATACAAATCGAATCATCTCAAACGGCTGAAGCTGTTGAGAGTGTTGGTTCCCGGACGGTAACAGCCCCAAATCTGTTTTACCCTCGGTCGGGACGTGGTTATTATCATTCCCTGTGGAACAGACACATGTTCGGTGCACTCTTTTTGGTGGCAGCTCAGAGATGGTAGGGAGGGCGTTTCTGGTAACTTGAGGAAATATTGCTCTGTCTCGAAGTTTCAGTCTTGTCTTACCAAAAACAAGGGATTTAAATGGGTAAAAATTTGGTTAAGAACATAAAATAATTGCCACAAAGAATGGTAGAAAATGAGCTTGACTTTGACACGTCTACCAGATTCCATGTGTCAATATCTTATTTACCCCTTAATCAAATATCCCGTCAGTGCACAGACGGTTAACAGAATTGGCTTTTATTTTCAAATCGGTTTTGGATATCCTTGTATGAGGTTTAAAAAATAACACGCTTGCTTTTACAATAGAAATTTATAGTAAAACATTGTGGTATGCGCACTAATGCACAGAGATAGACAGACAAACACACAAAGTAATACAGACACAGAGAGCGGCAGAGACTCAGCGACATAGAGATAGAGACTTACGGACGGACACTCACACATGCTGATAGACAGACAAGGAGAAAAACAGAAAGTAAAAGTAATAGACGGATGCGGTGCGATAAAAACGTGGCTATAAGCAAACATACAGACATACAACCTATCAGGCACACAGATGATGAGAGAATGAAAGCACATCAAAGAGACAGTGGAAGTAGGTAGGTAGGAGTTGTGACTGCAAGGATATTGTTGTGAACCTGACAAGAAGGAGAAAGTCAGCAAGTAGTATTTAACAAGTTTTCAAGACCGTGCTTCTGACATTTCTTGATGAGACGTGAAGAAAATCTGGGAGGTACAGACACAGACACAAAGACAGACAGGCAGACAGATAGACTAAGACAGACAAAGAGAGAAGCAGATAGACAGGGATAGGGAGATGGAGACTAAGAGAAAGGCACACTTACACATACAGAGAGACAGGCAGAGAGACAAACCCAGACAAAAAAAAAACAGAAAGAGAAAGTAACACACTGATGGAGAGGATCAAAACATTTTTATAAACAAACATTTAGGCATACATCCTATCAGGCACAAGAGAGAATGACAACACATAAAAGAGACTGTGCAATGATATAGTTGTGAACATAATGAGAAGATCAGCCAGCAGAGTTTAGCAGGTTTTCAAGACCGTGCTCCAGCCACTTTGTAAAGAGATCAATGAGACGTGAAGCAGCCTGGGAGGGGATTGTCAAGAGGCCAGTTCTAGTCTTGCACAATTCATCGCTAAACTTTGCACCGGAATCTGGATCTAAGAGAGATAAAATGGAGGGGTAAAAGAGAGACGAAAAGGATCTGCAGCTTAAAGACACAGAGCCAGGAAATAATATAGAAAGAGGAATACAAACAGATCTGAAGCATTTTAATTTCTACATATTTACACTCCCATGCTCCTTTATAGCAAAGAGAGGAAGGGTAATACTATTTTCTCTCGAAATGGACTTTTAACTTTATAGATTTTATTGTACAAAGTATCTCTCTTGCCAATGAGGAAAAAAAGATTTGGTTTACATGAGGCATTTGCTGAGTTTTGACTAGTTTACACAGATTATAATTATGTATCACGCAAACCTTTTAAGATCAAAACATGATTTATAATCATAAAGGTTGTAATAAAGAGACAAACAATACACCTCATAGCGTATTAAATATGACTGTCAATTTTTAATTCAGATTGTTTTTGATGAAGACATTTCTTAACAAAGTGCATCGATTTAAGCAAACTACGAGGACAATACCTTCAATTAAATATTCTGACAAGTACTAATTACCGCATTATGGCAGTGCTGACATAGAATATGTTTTGTTTCGAATAGGGGAAAACTATTGATATTTATGACATTTGGGTGAAGTAAAAATTTTGAAAAGTCATCTTAAGGTATCCTTTACTGGTAAAGAAAATCAATTCAATGACAAAAAACAAAATCCAAAGCTAATTTCAGTTCTCTTAGAGTTTATGTCAACGTGTATTTTTTGTGTGCTCTCTAATCAACATAGTTTGTCTAATGGTAATGAAAATTGGCCATGAAGGTCAAATCTAGTCCGCCTACATCTATGATAATTTAAAAATTATCGTAAATTTCACCAAAATATCTTTCTCTCAATGCAAAGTTTTTTACCAGGCTAAATATGTGAATACAAATATTTTCTTGAGAGCGCTTGTGGCCGTTATTAAAATATCCCAACCAAGGCATCCAAAATGACTATCTTTTAAGCCTTGATCACAGTGGTATACTATTGGTTTTGATATCATAGTTAGCGACTTGACAAGGCAAACAACTTTGTTTCGGTAAACTTTGGAAACTCATAACTCTGAACGGTTGTCTATTGTCCTTTGTGTTTGGACCAATAAGATAGACAATAGGGCAATGTTTAAAAATTATTAGTTTCCGAGTTGACACGTAAAAGATCCCATTTACACTTGTTGTGCAATTGAAAGTTTGAACTGAAACAGATTTAAAACCAGGCCATTCATTTTAATGTTTCTGACTGCCAATCTCTACAATTATTATTATTATTATTATTATTATTATTATTATTATTATTATTATTATTATTATTATTATTATTATTATCTAATTTTACCCAAACTGCAGATAGTACCGTTTTGCTGTTACCTCGCGAGTTGTTTGGAAACGACATAGTTTCATTTTGTAGTAAATACTTTCCAAGGGCGCGCTCTTTAATGTCGCGAATCGTGACGCTTTAAAGCAAATCTCTTTTGTTTTCGGGCGCTATTGCTTGATGAGCAATCTAAATTTAGATCTCATGACTTCCAACAACTCATATTACTCTTGCTTTTGATTTAATTTTATTTCTCCTTGGTGTCGCTAAACGTTATACTTCGCCACGTTCACGACTTTGTAATCCAATCGAAAATTGGCTCCAATTGCAGATAAATATTAGTCAATGGAAGCAGGTGGTTTGCGGCAGGAAGAAGGTGGAAAGAAGAATGTGCGCTCAGATAGCCTAATGTCCCTCATTATGTGGGTATGTTGTGGTCATTTCAGTACGGGAAGTACGTTATAAATGCCTTGGGTGACCCATCTACCGAGAGGCGCTCGTAACTATAACCAACAAGACTAGATTTTATTTCGGTTCATGTTGGACTTTTTGTTTTATTGTTTCGGGGGTCTTTTGATTTTGGAGAATTTACAAACTATTCTCTTATTATTAGTTAAACTCTTGATTGCTGAATCAAAATTCAATACAATCATCATTTCTGAAGAGATTGCTTCTTTTTAAAATTATGACTGCTTAAGAAATGTCAGTGAAAACCAAGATTTAAAGAATGTGGCCCAACAAACTCCCAGCATCATGCACATACGTTCTGATTGTTACAAACTTCGCATTACTGCTGACCAGGTCGCGTAATAGTGAAATTGCATCCACTGTTTTGTCGATACAGTTCTCTGTTTAAAAAAAAAAAAGACATAGATTCAGTTATGTCTTTGTCGATCTTCCTCCTTACCCCCCCCCTCGCTTCCCACACCAATACTGTCTGTCTGTCTGTTCGACTTCACTCTCTCTCTCTCTCTCTCTCTCTCTCTCTCTCTCTCTATCTATCTATCTATCTATCTATCTATCTATCTTTCTTTGGATTTTTATTCCCGTGGGAGAGTGCACACATTCTAAGTAAAATAAAACTCCCAATCTTTCATTTTAAAGTTTTAAAAAGTTTTGTAAAAGACTGTGGGTCTCTTAAGGCCATATTGTTCACACAGTGCATTTGTCCCTCGCACTGAAACTCATGAGTTCAAGAAAGTTTTATATGTAAAGAAATTGGTCTTCTTAAAAGATAGTCAAATGACATGCGACCTTTTCGGATCAAAAATATTTCATAAAGAAATAAAATCATATAAATAAAACTCCACATATATAAGAATTTTCCTAAGTTTGAAAGCATAGTTTGTGATATGATTTCCCTGGAGCCTTAAACGACTTTCATTAGGGAGACCATCTCTGCGGGCTGGAGACAGGGATTTATTTCCCATTTTGAATATGTAGAATCATTTACCACAAAGACGCTCAGTGGGATAATAATAAGAACTGACTTACTTACTGCTACTGTAATCTTTCATATAATTTTACTACATGTGCTATAGTTTTTACAGCTCAAATGTGAACGTAAAAAAAAGTGTGACATGACCAATTCCAATGTAACAAAGTAACCTATAATATTTATTCGAAGTCACGAAATACGTATTCAATGAAAATTGGCGGCTCAAATGTGAACATAAAAGGCTCAATTGTAACCGAGAGGGAAAACAAAAGTTTCTTTTATCTTAATAACGAATGTTTTTCTTTTATGTAATCCATTTATTACTATGTAAGTTAAAAACAAGCAATTTTTATCCTTCTATTATACAGAAATAATAGGTACAAATTTGGATTTGAGATCTTTCTCTGCAGGCAAATTTGGGGCTCAAGTAAGAACATATTCTTGCTTGGTGTCCTGCCAAAATCTTCGGGAGAAATCCATACTGTGCAAAATGATTAAAATACAAGAAATGACTCAATATGGAATGTGTTATTGAGGATCAACATCCAACAGTAGCCGCAAAACCTCTGGTTTTCAAAGTCAAGACGACTTTCCCTTTATCATCCGTCTTGTTTTATTTGTTCTAAGTTCACATACACAAGATATATCTCAAATATTCTTTGGGTGTCTCGACCAATGGGAGGAGCTGAACAAAATGGTGTCTTTTTATTCATAGCTCTTTGCCCTAGAGGCAGATAAATTATGACTCTATCTTTGGTCATAGCAGACAGCTCGAGCTTCCGACTCGCGATGTTTACGTATGGCTCAGTCTGTTGACTGGCACTTTCGCTGACCCGTATCGCAAGCGGCCAGGTCGCGGGAGGGAGCCAGGCTTATTTTTCAAACACTCATTATTTCACATCGTCCAGGGATTTCTTTTTTTTTCTTTTATCCTAATCACTTTGACCAACGGTAGACGGGCACTGACCAAGTTAGATTTTTGCTTAAAGGTTGAGACACCCACTGTCTATTTCACTTGGTGGGTTCTGTTCTAGAAAAGATAAGTGATTTATTGTACTATTATCGTAGTTTGCATTTTTTCCATAAACGTTCTATATAGGTCAATTAGTTGCTTGAAATGTATCGGCGAAAAATCAGAAACGGCTATAATCAGTTATGAAGAAGAGACGAAACAACCATAAGATACATCTTTGCCTCTGGAAAATCCAACATTTAGCTTTTTCCCATAGGAAAGGCATTATATCTTTCCTCCACAAACTTTACGTTTTTCTCTTCTTCTTCTTCTTCTTCTCTCTCTCTCTCTCTCTCTCTCTCTCTCTCTCTCTCTCTCTTTTATTTCAAATCAAAGGACTCAGACAGATGCTTCAAATAATCAATTCAGGCTTTCAATAAAAAAAGAATTAAACGGAAGGCTCCCCGCTGATTATATAAACCACATAGTTATTTCGAAACGGAAAATGAGGTCTAACGAACAGTGCAGACGGGGTCTGAATCTGGTGGATTCTTTTTTCAATTTTAATCAAGTTATATGGCTGTCCCAGAAGTTCACGAAATTGCATACAAAACTTCATCCCTCTCTGTCTGTATGTTGTCCTCCTACCCCCCCCCCCCCCCTTTTCCCCTCTTCCCTGTCTGTCTCTCTCTATCTCTGTTTCTCTTTTTCTATCCAACTCTTTCTCTCAGTTCCTCTATGTTTGTGTCTATCTACCTTTCTATCTATCTATCTATCTATCTATCTATCTATCTATCTATCTATCTATCTATCTATCTATCTATCTATCTATCTATCTATCTATCTATCTATCTATCTATCTATCTATCTATCTATCTATCTATCTATCTATCTATCTATCTATTTATCTATCTATCTATCTATATATGTATAGATCTTTCTTTGTCTATAGTTCTCTTTCCTGTCTCTGCTTTCCTTCTGACTATTTTCTTTATCGTTTTATGTCGATGTTGTAAAGTTACTCTATGGCTAATCCATACTTACAGTGTACGTTCTCTTACTGTTAAGAAAGTCTTTTAGCAATCAAGCCTGACCACAATTTGCGGTTAGCTGGGTACAGCTCAATAATGTGGCTGTTCGAGAATTATGACTTACAAATTTTACATCTTACCGATTTTCGTTAAAAAATCGTTTCTATGAGCTAAAAAATAGTATGCTTTCAAAGCCCTTTTCAATATCATAGAAATACGACTGTATGAGATTTTAGAATTTAGCTTTAATTCATAAGTGCGTCTGATTAATTCGGGGTGTTTAAATGAATGTGCGTGTCTCGTAGTGTAATACCGCTTAATAATTAAATCCACGTCAAACTTCAACTACCCCTACGATTCCATGAAACGGACAGTATAATAGTTATGTTCTGAAAGTACAAATCTTCGAACATTAAATATATTACGCAACATTTATGGCGAACCCCAAACAACAATACGTTCTCGATTCTTATAACATGGTGCGCTGATAGGCCGGATAAACTGAGCAGTCCATTTTGTCCAATCAATAATACATTGACTTCCGCATGTTTATCCTGGCCATATCTCCAGAGCTAATAGTACATTTTTATGTTTGTATTGAATGATACTTTCCCATATAAATACTCGTTTTGAACCATTTGAGATACAGACAGACAGACGGACTGACAGAAAGAAAGACAAACAGACTGACTGACTAATAAAGAAAGATAGACACGGAGAGAAGAAGATGGTTGCGGTTGTGATGATGATTGTAATGAAGTAAAACAGTTTTGAATGTCTGTGTTACGTTCTTTATCTCCTTATATATTTTTCTTCTTTTCTTTCTCCCTGTCTATTAATATTTTCATTTCTCTCTCTCTCTCTCTCTCTCTCTCTCTCTCTCTCTCTCTCTCTCTCTCTCTCTCTCTCTCTCTCTCTCTCTCTCTCTCTCTCTCTCTCTCTCTCTCTCTCTCTCTCTCTCTCTCTCTCTCTCTCTCTCTCTCTCTCTCTCTCTCTCTCTCTCTCTCTCTCTCTCTCTCTCTCTCTCTCTCTCTCTTTGTCCTTGACTATCAATGTCTCTCTGTTTATCTACCTATTCATACTTTCCAATTTATTTCTCTAGGAACTGCTGACGGTGAAAAACATGATTTTCAATCTCTAACAAGTCACGAAATATACACGTTATGCTAGGCAAATCCCAAGTCAAATAATTATCTCTTCATCTTAGAACTACACAAACAAAAGAACTTGGGGAAAGGTCTTGAAATCTATGAATACTTTATAGTAATAGGATAAGCTCGTGGGCAAATGTCGATGAAAATCAGAGATTTCTAATAATCACTGGTTTACTGGGTCAATCAAAATGAACCCGTTGGATTTGACCATGACCGGTAAATTCATAAGTTCCTTGGGGAATTACAAAGCAGTCACGAACTAAAGAAAACTAGTTTACTTAATGATCGACCGTTCCGAGTACTTTGTAAGGTTATGCATAATTTCTTTGGGTGGATGCCTTAGGGAATTTGAGCCTCTGAAATGTACTCTGAAATACATTGGCTGCCTTGCTGGGCCAAAAGCTCTTCTCAAATCAATGTTGTGATTGGACTAAATGAACCTACAGGCAGAGCACAGCGGGAGCCGTTGCTCAACGGTTAACCTAAGAACATGTAACGTTATGTGGTACATGGTATGTAGATGAAAAAATGACCTGATTTTTTTTAGTCATTAATAGTGATTTTAATGAAACGACCAGTATCAAATTGATCCCGAAAGTAATAAACCAATTACGAGCTTTATGGGTATTTGAAAGGGTGTGTTACTATCTTAAGTCAGAATAATTCTATGCAATTAATAAAATTAACAATACATTCCTTTTTTATTGGAGTAAATTAAAATTTGAGTTTTTAAAAGCATCAGTATTGGTAAATAATAGAGAAATGGTATTAAAAAAAGCGCTCATTGTTTAAGTTCTGTATAAAAGTATGGTTTTCATATTTTAGTAAACGTTCCTCAATAACATCTTAGTAAATTTTTAGAGCGCTACATCATTATCATTAGTTTCAATACAATTAAGTCTATTATTTCTTTATTATTTTGTTGTTGTTGCTGTTGTTGCTGTTGTTGTTGTTGTTGTTGTTGTTGTTGTTGTTGTTGTTGTTATTTTCACTCCTGCAAAACGTATTTTCAATCAGACCTTTTAGCGTTTGTTTGAAACTGTTAAGAGCGTACCTGTGGGTGGGTGCAGTCTTATTATTCGTTTAAAACATACATAAACTTGGCTCCTGAAAAATTATAAGCTGACAAAGACTAGTCCCTGGGGTATAGTGAGCTTCCGTAGCGCCCCAGCCTGAGCCGGTCAGGAACTAACCTAATATAGTGGGGACAATAGAATTGTGAGGAATGTGACAAGACTCCATGACTAATACATCAAACATCAAATTCATCTCTTTGTCTTCTAATAAATTCAATCAAATAGTTTAGGTTCATTTGCATATGGTTGTTTCTAAAGAGGATTTTAAATATTCTTAGCAAAATATTAAGAGGCTCTGTCTGTCGTAAGCTTGATGGGTGTTTCCTTTTTTTAAACAAATGAATATATACTATAAACAATTTCCTAAACTAGCTTTATAGATTGAATCTTGCTTACATTGTCAAAAACAAGTAGAAGGAATTTACTATTCTGGCGATATTCACGATATAGTGTTTAAAACTTTGTCACTACAAGACGTCTTTTGTTGTTTTTTCCAAAATATTTTTGTAGTGCCAAACCCAGCTTGAGTTTCTTGATTAAAACCTGTTCAATTGAATTCATTCATCGCCTAAAAACTGTATACACAAATCTAAGACTTGTTTTTTTTTTCAACTGTGTAGTTGAGGGAGAGAGAGCGAGAGACAGATAGAGAGCGAGAGAGAGAAAGGGAGAGAAAGGGAGAGATAGAGAGGGAGAGGGAGGGAGGAGATGGACGATTTTATTTGGGAGAGAATGTTGTGAGCACAGAGAGTGTGCACACGCACAGGGTGAGCTGGTTCAGTTGGAATGAAGTTGCATTGAGAGAATGGATTTCCTGAGTTCAATTCCTGGTTCATTGACATATCAAAGGTTCCGCGAAAAGTCGGTGCCTGAATGACTGATATTTAAAAAACTTAGGTTCGTAAAAAAAAGTTTATCTCTGATGTTCATTGAAAAGACATAGTATTATTAAATAATCATATTATGATACTATATTATAACAGATCGATTTGTAAAGGTCTAAAGGTCGAATGAAGTTCTAGTTTAACCTCGATTTGAGAAGACTTGCTTTTACTCTTTTGTGTACTAAATTTGTAGTGTTAAGTTAGAATTAGAATAAGAATCGGTTTAGTCCGAATGTGTGCAATTTTTTTCGGTTTACCGGAAATAATACCGCTTATAATTATTGTGCTTTAAATGAGTACAAATACTGTCGTTACTGTTATCCTTATAGTATGAACTGGTGAACAGGTTTTAGTTATTGAACTTTGTTTCTTTTTTTTTTTGGGGGGGGGGTATGGGTTGAGTATCTGGTATTCGTTTAAAGAATTTTAAGTTTCCATTTTGCTAACACCTCTATGTGCATAGAAGTCACGTTTTCCTTCTTGTATTAATATGATAAAAGCCATTAAAACCGTGTTGCAGTTTGTTATACTGTCGGCGTAAAAGTTGTAATCCACAAAAAGTTAGTCCAGGAACACTTACAAACACAAAAACACATACACATTTTACACTTTAAAATAATTCATTCATCTTAAACTTTGTAAAACACAAAATGAATGATATTAAAAAGATTATCTAAATATTTTTGAGACGTGAGGCAAACAAACAATTGAACACGAATTCCAACTGTCTCTTTGTAGAGTCTCAGATCGATCAAATTTGATTATTACATTTCGGATTTTCGCGCTTTCTTGTTCCTGGAGCTTTTTAATCTTCAGCCTGGGCACGCAGGCGCGGATGTGGAAGACTTCCTGTCCAGTTAATGCGCGGGCTTCTCCACCTGAATTATCCCAGTCTGCGCTTTCCTTCGTGATCAGGAGGGAGAGAAGAGGAGAGATTAGAAACATGGTCCTTGCGAAACTGTGTCACAAACCAGAAAACTCATTTTATCGATGGAGACGTTTTTTGTTTTGTTTTTCTAGCTTTCTCTTGTTACGTAAAGCATAGATTTATGTGTGTGTGTTGTTGTTGTTGTTGTTGTTGTTGTTGTTGTTTCTTTTGTTTTTATAGAGAGAATGTCAATTTTTGTGTAAGTTTTATGTATATTATAATGTCTCTTCTCGCTGATTTGTTTGATTAATACTGATACACAAAAGTCTAAACGCCTAATATCTATCTAACCCCCCCCTCTCTCTCTCTCTCTCTCTCTCTCTCTCTCTCTCTCTCTCTCTCTCTCTCTCTCTCTCTCGCTCTCGCTATCGCTCTCTCTCTATTACTCTCTAAACTCTCTGAAACTTTATTCTCTTTAGCTACGTTGACCCGCTCTAGCTATTTCTCTTGCTTTATCCCCCTCGTTCTACCTTTTTTTTTAAATTTTATAAATATCTTTTTCTTCCACATCAATCAACACTTCTCCTCAACCTTGCTCTGGGAGCTTTTCCATTTGGTTTGCCTTAGCAGTTATCTCTTATTGTTTTGATTTATGTCTAACAGTATGCTTTGTTTGTGATATTTAGCTAAGCGATGAAATAATTGTCTAGAGCATTAAAATATCCATCATCAAAAACTTCAAACTGGCTGTTTGATTGCTTTTGTGAAATAATAATTCTGAAATAAAAGGATGTATTGATTATTACTTCTAATCAATCGAAGAGATGAGGGGGCCCTGTAGCCCTGGGGTAGACCACCGGATTCCGACGCAGGAGATCCGTGGTTGGAACCCTGGCGATGTCGGTGTCAGTCTAATGTTACCGTCTTATGCAGTAGCTATGGTATTCCCGCCCTGTCTCGTGTATGGCGCCACATAAAACTATCAGATGTCAGTCTTGGGGCCCGTTCATAAAATAACCTATATAGGGCTAATGTTGGACCTTCAACCAACACAACTCAACAACTCTTTTAATGCTTTCTTAAGTCTACAGACTCCGTCGGATGTTAGAGATTCTAAGCTCCTTTGTAGTTCTATAAGAAAGTCAGTTTAACTTTAACACCGAAGAATTTTAGCGCATTCAGTTGAAACTTTGTACGTAGCGGATCTGTAAGCTGAGTGTAGGCTGGGACAATAATCTCTTAGCACCATTCCTACTTAATAAGATTAGTAGATTAAAGGCAATTTAAACTTTGGTGTATTAACATGTTTAGAGTTGTTTTTTTTTAGTCTTGGACTTGGAGTCTCGATCTCTGGTATAACTTAAAAGCTTTGTATTCTACCCCAATTGGTAATATCGCCTCTAGAATATCTCCACGGTTTAAGAAGAAAAAAGACAGTGTTTGCCCGGAGAATCACCCACTGTAGGATCCCACGAGTCCTGTCTCAGCCGGTCACAGTATGACACCGACCCAACCAGTAGGGAATCCTGGCTGTTGCGTTCCCTACTGGTTGGGTCGGTGCCAGTATAATGTGACCGCCTGAGACAGGACTCATGAGATTTGTGTGTGTGTGTTGTTGTTGTTGTTGTTGTTGTTGTTGTTGTTGTTGTTGTTGTTGCTGTTTTTTTTTAGAGAGATAACGTCAATTTTTGTGTAAGTTTTATTTATATTATAATGTCTCTTCTCGCCGATTTGTTTGATTAATACTGATACACAAAAGTCTAAACGCCTAATATATATCTGAACCTCTTCTCTCTCTTCTCTCTCTCTCTCTCTCTCTCTCTCTCTCTCTCTCTCTCTCTCTCTTACTCTCTAAACTCTCTGAAACCTTTTTTTCTCTTCAGCTACATTGATCCGCTTTAGCTATATCTCTTGCTTTATCCCCCTTGTTCTATCCTTAAAAAAATTTTTTTAAATACCTTTTTCTTCCACATCAATCAACACTTCTCATCAACCTTGCTCTGGGAGCTTTTCCGTTTGGTTTGCATTAGCAGTTATCTCCTATTGTTTTGATTTATGTCTAACAGCATGCTTTGTTTGTGATATTTAGCTAAGGCGTGAAATATTGTCTAGAGCATTAAAATATCCATGATTAAAAACTTCAAACTGGGTGTTTGATTGTTTTTGTGAAATAATGATTCTGAAATAAACCGATGTATTGAATATTACTTCTAATTGATCGAAAAGGTGAGTGGGCCTTGTAGCCCTGGGGTAGACCACCGGATTCCGACGCAGGAGATCCGTGGTTGGAACCCTGGCGATGTCGGTGTCAGTCTAATGTTACCAGATGAGACAGTAGTCATGGTATTCCCGCCTTGTCTCGTGTGCGGCGCCACATAAAACTGTCAGACGTCAGTCTGGGGGCCCGTCCACAAAATAACCTATATAGGGCTGATGTTGGACGTTCAACCAACACAACTCAACAACTCATTTAATGCTTAAGTCTACTACAGACTCCGTCGGATGTTAGAGATTCTAAGCTCCTTGGTAGTTCTATAAGAAAGTCAGTTTAACTTTAACACCGAAGAATTTTAGCGCATTCAGTTGGAACTTTGTACGTAGCGGATCTGCAAGCTGAGTGTAGGCTGGGACAATAATCTCTTAGCACCATTCCTACTTAATAAGATTAGTAGATTAAAGGCAATTTAAACTTTGGTGTATAAACAGGAATCTCTAGTATAACTTAAAAGTTTTGTATTCTACCCCAATTGGTAATATCGCCTCTAGAATATCTCCACGGTTTAAGAGGCAAAAAGACAGTGTTTGCCCGGCGAATTACCCGCTGTAGGATCTTTTAAATTGAAGGCATTAAGCGAAACAATATGTAAAAAAAAACCACACAAATCCGGCTTGCCTAATAAGTCGCAGCCACCATTGCTCTGGGCTGGCGAGCAAGAGATCCGCCTCTGCATAGCATTCTTAATATTTAGTTCTTAGTTTTAATTTTGGTAAAATATCCTTCATCTATTTTTACCTTTAGACTTCTCTGGTAATGATTTGTTCAATTGTTCTGTATTTGTTGTTTTAGACCATGACTGCTAGATCTTACCAAAATTGCCTAACATTGACTCTACAAACAGTTTACTCATGCCCATAATATACATTCTTCAAATATATTGCGATATGTTTTTCTCGGCAATAAAATGATTATTCATATTCGTCTGCTTCATGAGTCCTGAACAAGTTGAACATTTTTCTCCAACAAGTCTTCTTACATGATTACATACTGATGGTGGAGTGTTCATGTTGCTTACGGAATTATTATGTTGTTGTTTTGTTTTTGTCATTGTTTTTTTCCATAAATAAATGAGCGTTGTTTTTTTTCCAAATCTCAACATAATAAGTGTAGATATAGATGGAATGTGTAAAATTGTTATCATTATATCTTTATTAATTAATTTGTTCTCTTTTTCATAATAGCTTTTTACTTTTCAGAGGATGTCCCTTCCTCGCCTGCTACCCCTATTCTTCTCCGAATCCTTTGTTTCTCTCATCAGCCAAAATCTAAAGAGTTTAAGGTGTCATAAAGAGCATTCGCCTTGACGAACGGACACCGTGGCATACAATCAGCTTTGGCCTGCATGCAATACTTAATTTCCAGACAGAAACATAACTTGTGTTTTAGCGGTCAGGGCAAGAACAAGGGCATCGGGCGGATGCTCTACACGGTGTGTCTTACGTCATCGGCCGCTTGATGAGGCGGGCACCCTAGTGTTTCTTCCATTTATCATTTGTGTTGAGAGGGCGATAAAGCGATAGGCTTGGCTTTTGGTTCGGACGAAACGATGTTGTCTATGATACCGAATGGTTTTCTAATATATCTATGAGAGAATGCAATGTTCGATTTTACACGAACGCTGTTTGTATGAGAAAAGGAAGAAAGTGGTTGTAACAAAAAATCTGAAAGTAATAAAAAGCAGATACAAAATACGAAAATAAAAGTTGAACAGAATAACACGCAGAGACAAAGAAGGGATCAAATAAAATGTAACAGAAAGAGATATTAACTAAGACAAAGGCAAACAGAAAGATGGTTATAGTGTGTATTACCAAGGAGGAATATTGACAAGAGAGGAAGAGGACCATGAGACAATTGTACAGACAAGCATAAGTATACCATTTCTCTTTCTCACCCACAACTAATCTGTTGTTTTAATCTTCGTGCTTTTTTTTTTTTTAAATTGAGGTATCGACTATGTTCTCAGCTTTTCAAAATACTTGTCCATCTTTCTTGAACTTCCAATTCCATTCTCTGAAATTAATATTTTTTTCCATTTTTCCAGCGTTAGTTTTGTAGTAATCCCTTTTCTGCTTCGATCCATCTCTATTGGCTCTATCTTTCTTTTCTCTCTCTCTCTCTCTCTCTCTCTCTCTCTATCTATCTCTCTCTCTCTTTTTTTTTTTTCTTTCTTTCTCTCTCTATCTGTCTCTGTCTCTATCTCTCCCTCCGCTTCTTTCCAAAATCCAGCAGTTTGAATCGGACGCTAAAATAGGCTCTTGACATTTTACTAACACACAGTCTCTCTTCAATCCTTATCCTCACCTTTTTTACGTTGATGCAATGCGGAGAAATACAACTAAAGGGTGAGTTTGTTTGTATTTTGATTTGAAGCTGTCTCTTTATGGTGACTTGAAAATCGCTCACATAGCAGTCGAATTTAGAAAGCGTGGTCAACTTAAATCGCAAATGTATATTGTACTTGGATTGTCAACATTCTTAAGAAACGCGTTACTTTGAGCATTAAATGGAATACTAGTTTCAAACCTCAGAGAAAACTATCAGATTACTAAGTATTACACGATTGTAGCGAGCGGCATGCACAAATCCTCTGAGGTCTTTGAAATTAATCACAATGACAAGTGGAGCCCTTGGGTTCGGCATCCAATCAGGGACTTCCACACCGTGCATGGAGGGGTCCCCGCGCCAGGTGACCTCAATGTGATTAGATTGCCTTGACCGATCAATGGTCAGCTCAATGCCTTGAAAACCGATGCTTGAAAAGTTCCATGGTCATTATTCAAATAGCACTAGAGATGTGCTCTGTTGGTGCTTTAGAGAGAGCACTAACTCGGTCTAGATGGACAGGTTGAAGAGACCTGCATAATTACAAACCATGGAGCGTGTTTCTGTTCCCTACTTCCTTGTGTGATGAGAGTGGCGACTCGGCCTTGGTATTACGGTGCGGTAAGAGTTGTCAAAGTTCATCTGAGTCTGCAGCCTTTTGGTGAGTTTTGCTAAAATGTGCAACTGAAGATTTTTTTAAAGACTGTGCTTTTGATTGATAAAAATTCATATTACTTCTTAATTTTAGGTTCTGTTCTGTTTACACGTTTGAAATTTGTTCAAGAGAACAAATTAAATGTAGACTCTTTATTAGAAAGATAGCCAGCCTAAGTGCACATTGTCAACACATAACAAAAGTAATGCATTAGTGCCCAGTTGGGGTGTAGGTGGTGACCTGTTGAAGCAAATCAGGAGGATTGTTCATTACACAAAATCAACAAATCGTTAGATTGAAAAAGGAAAAGTGTTTTATTAAATATTTTTCCAGTTATAAGGGACTATGTTTCAATTGCTAAGAAAAGATAGGACCATTGTTTTAAAATAACTATACGTGATGATGTAACACCAATTTGGCAGAATTGTCAGGTAACCTGGAGTGGGCGTCTGGCCCTGAGGTATGAAACGAAAGCGCACTTAAGATGCGTAATCGGTTCACGATGTCCTACAGACCAGAGTGTGAAACTACAACATTCCCACTTTATTCTTAAGAAAACTATTTTAGCAGCGGATTACCTAAGAGGTTTAAATAAACATTTAAATTCTAGAACGGTTGGTTAGATATAAACATAATTTTCATATAAGGGTGTGAAATTTGTTTAATTTTAGGGGACAAACAAATATCTTTTGTTAAGAATATTGACTGCGAATAGGTTTGTAAGAAAAAGTTGCGTCTTATTAAGTGGCCTTTTTCGCAGCCTGAAATGAAGCGAGCCAGGAGCTCCCTACTCCGGTGCCCTGAAAACTCGCGTCGTGTGAGTGTAGACACTCCCTTGATGCCGTGGAAATCGCTGGAATTAGTACCGATAGCGGAATAACACTACCATTGAGGGAAACTAACCTAAAAGACGCTCAACCCCGACGAGATTAAAGAGTTTATCGATCTGGTCGCACGACAAATACCAGGGACCTTTCAAGTAGAAAAACAAACGCAGACGGTACCGTTAAGTTATCTTAAAAGTGTCGACTGTTTTATTTTTCTTTTCTGTTTTCTTGTCGGTCAAATGAAGGGAAGATGCCAGCGTGCGCTCTGTGGGATTTGAGGAAGATTATTACGTGAAACTGAAGGATGCATAAGTGAATTTTTTAGACTTATGTCTAGACCTGTCACGAAACTACTAAAACCACCATCAGAACATACGTTACATTTTTTTTCCAAAGCCATCTTGGGCAAATACCAGTACAGGACTTTAGAAACTGTTAAAGATTAACGCCATTAATAGGTGTACAAAAGTAACAGAAAGTTGAAAGCTATAAACTAAACAATATGTTGTTTGGACCTTTTCAATGCTTTTTTTAGAATTTGTCATTGCCGTTAAAAATTTAAAGGAGCATAGACTTGAGTAAATATTAGCTTTGCATTAAGCTAACTTACAAAATAAATTTATTAAATCTTTAAGTTTGAATTTCTTTTTTAAAATTCCATAAACGCTGACGTCGCATCTGTTCGTTGCAATGTTTCCAGTCAAGAAAAAAGCACAAGATTGTGTTACACATATGACGTGTAGTTTTATTTATTTAAAAACAACAAAGAGCAAGCAGCGCCATTTCGAACCTTTCGACGTCAATATGTCAACAGGCCATAAATTGAAATAGTAGTGGCCGTGGAAAGAATAAGTGAATTAAATCATTGTCTTCTTAAAACTTTCATCTCTACATTGAGTCTATTCCATACTTAACACTCTAAGACTTTTTAAACGTTTCCACCCGCGCAGACGCCCATAAAAACTTTCGTTCTAATCGTGTGCTTAGAAAGGGATAGCGTTAGGGTTTGAAGGACACATAGGGCGGGAGAAAAACATGACAGTCATTGATAATGGTGGTGGTGATGATGATGATGATGATGATGATGATGATATGATGATATGATGATGATGATGATGATGATGATGATGATGATGATGATGATGATGATGATGATGATGATGATGATGATGATGATGATGATGATGAAAACAGTAACAATATTTATGTTATTATGACTCAAATACTTGAGTTCATCATTGCATAATCTATCTTGTCTCGACTTAATCCTGAACACTTCACCACTATCGGACATCAAACATAAGCATCGACCTCATCACGCCTACATTCGATTTCCTCGCCTTGCTAAGCGATTCACGACACACTGGCAAAGAGGACGCGCGTTCTGAATCCAAGCATTCAACCGGATGTGATTAATGTGGCAGGGCGATCGTCCACTGACTTGTCGCCCCTTGCCACGTTAGGCGGACTCTTCTGCGTCAAAGGGAGAGCTTCATTTGCTTCGCACGTGATCAGATTTCTGCCAATAGATGAAACGATCTTGTGCTATACCGAGTGGTCGGTAAATTCAATAATAATAATAATTTATAACTGTAGTACGGGAGCTGGTGACGTGAGTATTGTTGACCCTAGAAATTGTCTCTCGACGAGTTATTGCTTTAAAAGAATTATCTTCGGTAGCGGTCAGAAAAGCTTATGAATTTGTTACACGTATGAATAAAAAATAGGCTTGGGCTTTGGGATAAATGAATGTCTTAAATATTATATCCTTAGTGTTTTTGCATTTTCTGAAACAAAGATTTTAGTTAGTATAGCATATGCCTTGGCACTTTTTATTCGTTGAGCGAAAAAAAAGTTCTTGAGAAAAAGGCGTACTGAAAAAATGATGTGCTTTTAGACAACAGTACAAGCACAATTTAAGAAAAACAGTGGGAATGGAATAGGCTCAGTTACTCTGAACAGTTACAAAATGTATTAGAGTAAAATTGACATAACTTCATTTAAAGTCAGGCTGATTTTTTTTATGAACCGTTGAATATATTTATGCCTCTTTCGTTTTGTTTATGTTGGAATGACGTTTAAATACTAACTCAACATTTTACATAGATAGATGGATGTCACAATTATGACTACTTCTTCCTATCAAATGATTCAGAGGAAAAAATTAATTTCCCTTGTGACACAATTGTGCAGGCCCTCTTGTTATCGTCACACATGAGCGGAAACCAATGCGGGTGTGGAAATGAGTTCCCCGAGAGAAAGACTCACTGTGAATTACTAAGTAATCAGTAAAGCGAAGAGGTATTCAAGTAACAGCATGCGACAGTATCTTCCTGGCAAGAAAACCGAGTGGATAATTAGGCTGGTCTATCTTTGCCCCTTTCAATTATGAATGAGTTCTATAGGGAATGAGATTTTACTAAAAGTTACCCAACTTTGTTGGAAGACATGAGTGGTATTGGACAAGCAGGAACGTCATAGCTTTATTCTGTAGTAAACATTTTTTCTATGTGCGCGCTTTCTGTTTTCTATAGACTAAGTCAAATTGTTTAGCGTGACCTACGTCTATGAACATTGTTACTCGATGAGCTAACTGAAACCTAAATTATATCTATTATGATGTCCTACGTCAAGATAACATAAACCATAACTCGATATTATGAAAATGGTGCTCTTTACGTGATCAAACTAATCAGGGCGGTAAAAAATTACATGCTACGTTGCAAAAAATGTTTCCCACACATTCACACATTTTTCACAGAGGATGAATTAAAAACACTTCTAAACCGCTTATTTATTTCAGAATCTTATGACAATGGGTCAGAACTGCAAAATATTGTTTATGATATGGCTTTCATCCATAAGGAGAAAATAACGTCATTATAAATAAACACGATTATTTTAATAATTCCACATAGAGTTCCCGTGTCTATTCTACAGACGCACTAAAAGTGCAAACCTGTACTATTCAATAGTAAGAATCCGAGCCCTGAATGGAGACTCGACCCATTCGTCCCATTAATCTTTTTTTGGTTCTTTTTTAAGTTTCAGAGATGCGTTTTTATGTTTCCGTCTTTTCTTTTACAGTAAAACAAGTTGTCCTAAAGCATTGAATGTTCTTGAGTATTTTATAGAGATAATTATTAGATTAACACTCTCACAACATTACATATAAAAAGGGGTAAAAGGGGTTTTGTGTTATATCAACAGATAGTTCTCTAGCGCATAAACAGAAAAATGCAGAGAATTCCTAGTACGTTATTGTCGAATGCTTGTTACTTTATTGTAGTTATAACATGGTACTAAAGAGCAGATATTAGTTTGTCCTTGAGACGGTTCCTTTTAATACTTTTATTGTTGTGTTTATATTGATTGTCATGATTAACATCAACTGGGGGAGAGGGGGGGGGGGGGGGGGAGACACTGTTTTGTTGTTTGTCTCTTTTCTAATCGTAAGGCTCTTTCATAACTTAATAAGAGCAATCAAAGAAACACGGCGAAGCTGTTGGGTAAACAAGTTGAAGACGATTATTCTTTTTTTTTGTCCTCGCTATTTTGCTCATTCATACACTTTTTCTCTCTGTCTCTCTGCATCTCTCTGTGGCACTCTCCCATCCCAGCCCCTCTTCCTCTCTCTCTCTCTCTCTCTCTCTCTTTCTCTCTCTCTCACTCACTCTCTCTACCTATCCCTTTCTTTCTTTCTTTGTATATTTCCCTATTTCGGTACCTTTTCCTAGTCTTTTCTGTCTCTTCCTTTTTGTTTTACTTTATGTGTATGTATCTCTCTTTTTGTCTATTTATCTAGTATACCTGTTTTTATTTCAATGCTAGTTTCCTATCGTACCCGTGTTTTGCTTGTGCTGCTAAAGCATGCTGAAAGAGACCTAAGAGGGATCAATGTAGTGTAGACGCAATCATTACGAAACAGCAAGAACAAAGCTGGGTCATTTTGGTCTTTATTGAAAACCAGCAGGCAAAAGGGAGGAGTTATTCAAAAAACAGACCATCAGTATACAATATCAGCAGAGAGACAAACTCCCCCGATATATCCCCCGATATATTCAATGTGCAATTTGATAAAAAATTTGATCGGTTTCGTTGTCAAATCTAGATATGTTTGTGCTGTGTACAATTATATGTGTTAGATAGCCATCTCATATTTATATCTGCCCATGATGTCCCACACATGCCTTTGTTTGTGCTAACGTATGACATATATATATATATATATTGTAAAAAATAGTGGAGGGAGGCACTCATTTACAGCGCGGTTAGCATTAAGTAAATCTAAGTTCACCAACCCACACGTAAAACGAGCTATGCAAATACACTACAGTTTAATGTTCAATATGCATAAGATTAAAAAGCATAGAAAAATTATCATATTCAAACAAGAGTCTATGTTTAAACAAAAAGTATATAATATGTAATAATTCCCGTAAGTATATATACTTTATGACCTTAACAATGATGGCCTCCCCACCAAAACAAGGGGCACGTAACTCCTGAAATGTATGCGAGTATGATACAGCTTTCATCATTAGTATCTTATGACATGTCTTTTCAAACCTTTATCATCTCATATGGGTAGGGAAGCATTGGTCTAGCCAAATCTTAATTATTAGAAGTTGAACAGTTGTATTTTATGATTATTCTTCACAGACGTTTTAATTCTTTAATTTTTAAAATACCTTATTTGCTGTATTCCTGCATATATGTAGACTTTGCTATTTGTGAAGTAATATTTTTAACAGTATTCTTTACTCCAAACCAATCAATGATATTTGCAACAGGTCAAAAGCCTAAAACTATGTCAGTTCCTTGTTGTAGGTAAAGCACCTTGCATGACTCCTGAAGTACGCCAGGCACAAGGCAGGGGGTGCTGGAACTCGCTGTCGCAGTGACGACACTTTGATCTTTCCTCCAGCACATCAATCAAATTCTGTTCCATCTTTCATGTCCTCTGGAGATTATTTCTTGGCCAAGGCCGTAGCTGCATTTCGTCTCGTTTGATGCAAATGAAACGTAAAATTTGTTGGATGGACTAACTTAAGAAAGGCTGGAGAAAATGAAACTCGGGGAAACCATCTTAGACTAGCAGACTAATATACACATCGAGAAGACAGTAAACCATTGGAATATAAATTGCGGAGAAGGGGAAAATAGTTTTGGAAGGGAGTAGCTAGAGAGAAAGAAAGAGAAAGAAAGGCAGTTTGAGTAGGGAACAGGAGGTATCTAAGAGGAGTTTATGCCTTTCATACTTTACCACAGTTGATAACTCTTTAATGCAAATGACACCAAATCGAGGTCTATCGCTTAAACAATTTAGAGATGCATGACGCTTATAAATAGTAATAAATGTGTGTCAATATCACAATTATAGAAGCAATAAATAGGGTGATACCTAATCAATACAGATAAAAAGATAGAGTCTGGGAAAAGCGGATGCAATCAACTATTACCGAATACTAAATGAGTTCTACCTACTTCTGACGGAGAAAAAAAAAGGGGGGGGGGTCAAGTAAAAGTAAAGCGAGTACGAGTCAGCAAACGAGAAACGATGATAAAAGGTGCGGAATGTCCACACACCCACGCTGACAGACCTAGAAGGTAAGAGATAGAGAAAGGGAAGAAGCCCTGGTGACCGGAATTCCATTAAAGTGGCCATATGGAGAGCCCGGAAATGAAAGCCACGATAGAGAGGGAAAAAACGAAAAGGTTTTGCCTATTGCTAGAAACAGTTAGTTTTTCCAATTACTTTCTTTTAGATTCTGTTATTAAAGGGTTGTTTTGATTCTCTTAGAACTAGAAACAGTCGAAATCTAAATAATTGGATTATTACGTTTGTTTTGGAAGGCTGGGGATGAGAAAGGGTACTAATATGAGGAGAATTATTGTAGGCATAATCTGTTTTCTCAAACTTTGGACGATTTCCAATGATAAAAAGAAAACAAAATTATTGATTTTTTTTAATCAGGCGATCGAGGTATTAGTATGTAGATAAACTTGATAACTTCTCATAGCTCTATTCCAATGCTTGGACTCAGACGTGTAGAGCACTCAGTCGACAAGCAGGTGGTTCACGGTTCGTATCTCAGCTTGGCCTACACTTTCTGTCCCTTCATACGATTTTCTAATAAAGGCTTTCAGTAAAGAATGATGTGCTAAAGAGCGTCTGGTTACACCCACTATTCTAAAAACGATAGGTATTGTATTGTTTTTATAATATCTCGCCGAGAATGCTCAACCCTGTCACATAGAATATCCCTGCCAGTACTTTTTCTTCGGTTCTTTTACAAGGGGAGGTTTCTGTTGTTGTTTTATATGATAATAATTTTTTTTTTAATCGCTACATTTTAGAGATGTTAGCTACTTCATCTGCTTAAATGCTCTGAACAAAATAAACCAGCCATGTTTCAATTTGCTTTTGTCAATAAAAAATCGCCAGCGGTAGAATTTGAAATAATTATATAAACCAGCTTAAAATGGAGAAAACGAGCTTTTTAAGCAACGAAGTGGGAAAAAACAGGGAGTATAAAGATTATTAGTTATCATATTCTTCAAGTTTTCCTCTTATACGCCTTCAAACAATAATTTCTTCATAAGAATTTTTGAAGCGTAGTTTTAAAAGCCCACTGAGGTTTTGATTACGTCGTCGATACTCCGGTGATAATCTCGTGATTGGACTTTCTGTTCTGCCTGACCCAATATCATTATATTCTTACTGGAGCAGCATTTAATTTTGTAATAGACGCAATGAAAAAAATACTCCCTCAGCATTTGTATCTGGTAATTACCATCTGCTCACTAAGTGGTGTTTTATCTACATTGCACAGAGCGACTTGTTAAATGGAAGTCTGTGCTTGCAGGCTGCTGGCTGGACCCAATCAGACAATTTCCAGCTCGTGATGGATGGCGCACAGATTGCGTCCTGACGTGTCGATCTACATGTTGGAAAACCGACTACCCAAGGGTGGCACGAGACAGGCGACGTAATGGTTGTTAAACCTCCCCTGACCACTCACTTCACAACAACGTATAATTCTTTTAGTTTTGGGAAGAACAAACTGTCATACGGATTCTTATGAGCTGGCGTTAAAAAAAGTTTGGAGAGAGGGGAGTAAGAGATCATGTAGCGTAGAGGTTTGGTGAAATTACGATGGCTGGAGACTGGAGAGGAGAAGTATCGTTAAATAGAGAGAGGGTGATGATTTTGGGTTCGCGTGTTGCTTTGTGGTCTGGTGGGAGGCCGACTTACCCACACTTTGCTTTGTGTTTTGTAAAAGAGGGGCAAAAAAAGAACACTTTATCTTCTCTGTCACTAGGATGTGTGGGCTTAAGGGAGACAAAGAGAGTTAGAGGCGGATTAAAAGTCACCAAAACAGAAAATTAGAAAAATTGAGGTATTATTACCAGACAGGCCTTTTATCTGAAAGAAAATTAATAGTAAATATAAGGGTAATGAAGCAGAAATACTATTATATTGTTTAGAAAAAAACAGTTATCTTGCGAGAACAGTAGAGGGAGAAAAAGAGATGGAAAGAGAAAACAGAATCAATAATAATAATAATAATAATAATAATAATAATAATAATAATAATAATAATAATAATAATAATAATAATAATAG